>JAOTRQ010073573.1:0-12164 GCA_028565875.1 Hoplisoma paleatum
TGTGTGTGTGTGTGTGTGTGTGTGTGTGTGTGTGTGTGTGTGTGTGTGTGTGTGTGTGTGTGTGTGTGTGCTCTGTAGGAAATCCTGGGGTTTAACTCCGTGTGGTTTGTAGGATCGAGTCTCCACAAAACGATTCACAAATAATCAATAAGAATCGATTCACCTGGGGCTCAGTTCAAATCAGTGAATCAGTATTCACTGTACACAGCAGAGGGCGCTGGTGCTGTGTTAGCAACGTTTTTACCTATTTCAGAAATAAAACGGTGTTACCTTCGTTAAAACTTTATTTAAGTTGAATCAGATAATAAACTGGAGAATTGAATCGTGGGTCGAGAGGTTCGTTACATCACTGCTGAACATGACATGACTCCAGGAAAAAACCCACACAGACACGGGGAGAACATGCAAACCCATGCACAACACTCCCCCTCTGACACGTGTGCAGGATTCTGAATTTGGGACATTATTTTGGGATTCTCTGGTGTGGTGGCGTCAGCTCCAGGGTGCTAGGGTTCATTTCATCTGGATAAACGGCACATAAAACTTCCGGGGGGGTTTGTTAGGTGTGTGTGTGTGGGGGGGGGGGGCGTCTAAAACACACGCTGTGTTTCGGGCATCGGTCACAAGGGTTCGAGTCAGACTTTTAATAAGCAGGTCCGAATGTTCCAGGCTGTGATTTAGTCGTTTAGACGACGTGAAATAATAAGAGTCCAAAAGTACGTGGTCACCTCGACTATATATATATAACTTAGAATTCTTTTTTGTGTATGTATATATATATATAGTTATGGGATTGTTGGGATTGGTGTGTTTGTTTAGCGGGTTGAAGCCGCCGCCGTGACTCAGATGGAATATTTGCCTGATAAACACTTGAGGTGTGTCGGAGTGATAATGCAGAGATCTCAGAACAACATCCTGGTGTGGTGTTCCCGTCTCTTTCCGACTGTTCCCGTCTCTGCCCGACTGTTCCCGTCTCTTTCCGACTGTTCCCGTCTCTGCCCGACTGTTCCCGTCTCTGCCCAACTGTTCCCGTCTCTGCCCGACTGTTCCCGTCTCTTCCCGTCTGATCCGGTCACTGCAGGAAGTGATGTCATAAAACCCCCAAACTTAACATGGCACCCCGGTTCTATTTAAGTGAAATATTACTGAAGTGAGTGAAGCAGGAGCTCAGTGAGTGAGATGTTACACTTCTGATCAGAAGGTTCCGGGTTCGAATCCCACCACCACCACCACTATTACTGTTACTGCTGGACTCCTGAGTAAAAACTCTTAAATCTCAGTTACTCACTGATATAAAATAAGAGATTAATGTAAGTGATTGTGGATAAAAGCTTTTATATAAAAGTAAAAGTGATTTTATTACTTACAAGTTCAATAATCAGAAATAAAAACAGAAATAAAAATGATGAAACTTTTACTTTTAATACTTAAGTACATTTGAGGGTAAAAACGTCACCAGGAAATCATCTTCTGTAGAGGAACCAGCCTGGGAAACCGGGAAAGCACATCCTGTTCAGCACTTCCTGTCGCGGGTGGAGAAGTGACCCAGGGGTCAGAACCTCTGTAGCCGTCCTACATCACTGCTCAAACGTTTGTACACAACTCCAGAGTCCATGTAAGAGATGTGATGGAGCGCTGGGTCACATGACCTGGCCTCCGCCATCACCTGGGTGAAGGTAAAGCACATAATAGAATAGAATAGAATAGAATAGAATAGAATAGAATAGAAATACTTTATTAATCCCCGAGGGGAAATTGCAGTAACAAAAGTCGCAAATAACAAGTGCTCAGGACTTTTGGACTGTTGGAGAACCGTTCCAGGTGGTTCCTCATGAAGCTGATGGAGAGAACGTTCTTAACGGTATTAATGTACGATGTACAACAGACCTAGAGTGTGACGTGGGGGGTGTAAACTTATGATCGGCTTTGGTTCGTGGCTCTGTAATCTGCCCGGGGCAGCGAGTGCTTATCAGGTGGTGCCAGGCGCTGGGCGTAGTTCAGACGGGGTTCAGACTGCGCCCGGCGGTGTCATCACACTCCTGTAATAACCAGAACGTTCTAAAGGCTCTTCCACTGAGCCTCTGCGCCATGTTCTACATGTCAAAACCACGCAGACCACAAGGGGGAGCACTACAGCTATCAGTACAATATAGTGCACACGCTTGTAGTTAAAGTCGTCTCTCCCTGTAGAGTTTAGTAGTATTAATATTATTAGCAGGATCAGACGTGTTAATGAACGTTTTCACTAATATAATAAAATAAAAAATTCTGAGCCGCTCGTTTGCTTTGATCTCTCAGCAGTGACTTGAGCATTATGACATCACAACCCGCTGAAAGTAGCGGAACCCGTGATCCAGGTGATACAGCAGAGGACACGTCAGGTACTTTTTCTATCTTCATAATATAAAGTCACGTTTCAGGCCCAAGAGTGGAAATAATTTGGATTAGAACCAGCGACCTTCTGATTACAGAGACAAAACATGTTTGCTGTTACACAACCAAAAATTCATACAAATTAATTATTAATAAATCGTTATGAGGAAAATTACAATAGGATTTACAATAAAAATCTAATAAATAAATACAAATAAATATTTAAACATTAAATAAAAGTAATTAAATAAATACATTAATAAATTAAATGTTCAAAAATACAGTAAAATTAAATCTCATTTAGAATAAAATGAATAAAGAAAAGGAAAAAAAATATATTTAAAACGAATGAATAAAATTTTATTTATGACAAATACGTGAATGAATATAAAGAATAAATGAATAATGTCGTTCTTATTGGATGGTGCGTTCTTCTGACACACCCAGAACCTTCTTATTTACCCTGTTCCTCTTTGGATGTCTCACTCCGTTTGCTGTAGTGAGACTTGTGACCAGTAGGGGGCGTCTGTGTGTTTGGTAGCAGAGCTGAGATTCTCAGTAAGTGGGAGTAATATGACTTCCTGTTGTGTGGCGTGGGAAAAAGGAAGTCCCGGTTCCACCCACGTCACGTCCCACCAGAGAACTGCACGGCATCATGGGACGAGGACACGAATCCCCACTGGGACACAGAAACAACATGATTCAGATACAACAAACCACAAACTGTTCATCTGTTTAACTAATAATTAATAAAATTAATACTTTTATTAAATAATACATATTAAATTAAATCATTTTGTGTCTATATAGTAAATTTGTGTGTGGGGGTGTGTGCACGTGTGTGTGTGCACGTGTGTGTGCGTGCGTGTGTGTGTGTAATGACAAATAAATTAATCAAACAAATTACCAAATAAAAAAAATCAATAATACAGAAGCAATAAATGAATAAAATAAAATACACAATAATAAAATAGTGTAGACAACAAGTATTGTGTTTGTGTGCTTATCGTTTATTAATAATATTGATATGAAGACACACAAGCTCTGTGTGAGTTCTGATGCGTCCCACACACTCCCGCCGTTTACTGACCTTATAAGGGCGTGTAAAGCGCTGATCACATGACCTCCTTGTGCCTGATGTTTACTGATGTTACACAGCTGGAACAACATGGCCGCCGAGACCAGAACAAAGTTCTTGAATCTTTCTGAAGCCCCATCAAACGTCAAAAGTTCTCCAAACATCTGCAGAGTTCTGTAGCTGGTGCAAATCCCTGGGCCCCTGAGTGAGGCCCCTGAGCGAGACCTCTGACTGATCCATATGTTTTTCACTCCAGGAAAAAAGAAGTCCAAGCTCCAGACGTTCAGGAACTTCTTCGTGAAGAAGAAAGTGAAAGAGAACTCTGCTCTGGAGGGTCAGTCCAGCGAGGACGTCCCCGGGACCACGCCTGTCCTCACCGGGGCCACGCCCGTCCTCACCGGGGCCACGTCCGTCCTCACCGGCCGCGACACGGAACCCGGGTAAGAGTCTCTCGAACCGTGGTCTGGGAACAACGACTCCCCACAGATACACAACACAGTCTGTGATCCATCAACATACTGACACACTCCGACACACACACACACACACATATATAGTGTACAGTACTGTGGTGTGTGTGGTGCCGGGTTCGAGATTTTGGCTCGATTGATCGATATTGAACAAATGATTTTAAATGTTGATCGTAAACATCGAGGGAGACGACTTTTAGTACAAGTCTGTACGTGTTATTCTTTGCTGCTGTAGTGCTCCTCCTTGTGGTCTTAGAACCTGTTTACGGGGCGTCTCTCTCTGTAGGTGCCTCGATGTTTACAGTGTTTTGTTTATGATCAACATTTGTAATCATTTGTTGTTTAAGATAATAATAATTAATTACAGTAGAATTACAGGATAAACTGCTTTTGTTTTTATTTTGGTGTTTGCCATGTTTTGTTAACGGCCTCTTTATATAAAATGTAATTTTGATATCGTTACATCCTTAATAAACGTGTGATTATAAACTTTTTATATTTTACTTTTTATATAACTATTTAAACTTTAGAGTTTTAATTAGTCGTTTGTTTGGTTTTTTTTGATGATCACAGGTCCGGGATGGGCGCTGCAAACCAGACCCGGTCACATGACTGCATCGTCGCCGACGATTTGCCATCGTCCGAGAGGAACGAGATTCTCAGGAGTTCTCAAGACGGGATTCATGGAAAAGTTAAAGCTCTCCAGGTTCTTTTACATTCTCATTATTCAGCACAAATCCCCACAGTCAGGTCACAGTTCTGCTTCGTGTCTACACACGTCTTAATTTATGATCCTGGATCAACCAAATCTGACATGTTTAGTTCTGAACAGAAGGTGGCGCACTAGCACACCAGTGCGGGGACTCAGAATCCTCTGGCTTGTCGGCGTGGTGACACCAGCGTCTCGTCTCCAGCATTATTAACAGCGTTTGGTTCCTGCAGATGCAGCTGAAGCAGGCGATCCGACTGGGTTCTCCTGCGTCAGGCTCCAGGAGGAAGAGCGACGAGGGTGCAGTCCTGTACGATGACGAGGGTTTTCCCAGCAGCCCTCAGGAGTGCTCAACCCCGTGTACCGTTCTCACGGCATCATCTCAGAGGGTACCAAACATCTTCCAATCATCCTTCACCTACAACACATAATACATATCACACTGAGGAGGTTCTGAGAGTAAATGTCTAACATTAGGGGGCGCTGTGTATCTCTCCTGTGTAACACTAGTTAATCTAAAACTTTAAAACCTCAGATGTGATTACATACAAGTGAAATTTCTCTTTTACATAATAAAAGTCTTATGGAACCAGGAGTCCCAATACTTTTGGCTAAATAGCATCCAGACACCCATCTTACTCTCTCTCTCTCTCTCTCTCTCTCTCTCTCTCTCTCTCACTCTTTGTGTGTCTTCTGTTACAGTCGTCCGGTGTGGTCCACAGATGCAGTGCTATCAGCCTGGAGGTCTCCGAGAGCGACGACGAGCAGGTAATTCTCTCAGGTTCCATCAGGTTCTTTCAGGTTCCACCAGGTTCTTTCAGGTTCCATCAGGTTCCACCAGGTGGAGCAGAACATTCTACTAGCACACAAGCGCTGTGTCTGGATCTCTCAGGAGAAAAGTTTCTACATAGTTCTCATACAGAACGGTTCTGCTTAGCTTTGTGGAACTCTTTGTTACTGGGTCATGTCCTTTATGAGAAGATCCGCCGCCGACCTTCACCACACATTCCATCCAGCTGAGGAAAAGGTTTCGGGTTCTTCATTCCACAACAGAGAGTCATGTGAGGAGGAAGGAGACGTGGAGGAGGACCTGGGGGAGTTCAGAAGATTCTGATCTTGCAAAGGTTCTGAGAAACTTAAATCCAACAAGAGGATCATTAATCAGTTTAAAAAACGTTTTATACTTCACTGGGAAGAAATGTGTCAGGAGGGCCAGGTGGATCTAGTATGGTCCCAAAAAGAAGAACATCAGAACCTATAAAGATCCTCAAACCCCAAAAAGAAGAACATCAGAACCTATAAAGATCATCAGACCCCAATGTTTTTAGACTATTGTTATTTGTGGTGGTCTTTAGGTTTTTTCTTTCTGCCCCTCTGTAGACGTCAGGAGCTTCGTCGAGGTCGGGGACTCCAGACTCCTCCATCCTCGTGGACTTCGGTCAGCCAGCCAGTTCCCAGTCTTGCCTGGATAACTCGGCTGCTCACCATCGTATCGCCATCAGAGCTAAAGCGTGTACCAAGAGGAAGAACGTCAGTGAGAGTGAACAAATCTTTATTATTATTACTTATTATAATTATTATGTTTATTAAAGCATATAATAATATTACTCTTACTACAGCAAGTACATTTACAAGTCTAGTTACTAATAACTGTAAAAAGTACTAACAGTAAAGGTTTATCAGTTTCATGTTCTAACAGAAGGGGGCGCTGTGTGTTTCGCACCCCAGTGGATCTAAATCTCAAAATAATTCTTTTAAATTTTAATATAATAAACATGTTTTATCTATAATACTGGTGCATCTATAAAACTCTCCATCTACTGTTTCTGTTACTTACTCAGAGTCATATTAAAGGTGAAATACCGTTTCTTGTCTGCAGAGGGAGCTCAGGAGACGAGACTTGAGAGAAAAAGTCCTTCTAAGAGATGCGGAGGACAAGCTGAGAACCTCCAGAACGAGTACTGAGGAGGAGGAGAGCAAAGGTACATCCAGCTTCCTCTTAAACATCATTTTTTATTCCCTGATTTCGAATCCTTTGTTCTTCATGATCCTGGTCCTCTAGACGACCTCGAGGAGACCAGTGATATGCAGGAGGATTCTCAGATGAGTTCAGCATCATCAGATGATGATCATGATGACCCTGCCTGCTACCAGCGAGTCTCCACCATGTCCTCGAGCTCCTCAGTAGGGGGCGACGTTGCTTCTTCTGAGGACAATGTGGACTTGACTGAGATCCCGCAGTCATCGTGGGAGAACCCTATCACGTTAGAACTTCAGACTGAAGACTTCCTACTAGACTCGGGGTGTGCGGTCGTCCATGAGCACCATGGATCACTCCTGGAGGAGGTCCTGCGCTCCCTGATGGGTCCTCTGACATCCACCTTGGCCCTTGAGTCCAAGGATGCAACTGCCCAGATGAAGGTTTTAACTCGACAAATATATTTAATATAGTGATACCAATTACGCCAACGTTCTCGCCACATCATATCTTAGCGTTTTTGTTCTTGTTTTATCTTACGTCTTGTAGGTAGAAGACCACATCGAAGAAGATGTGATAGAGGTGAAGAAGCGTTCAAGAAACCAAACAGACTCTACAGATGCAACTCTGGTCTTGGAAAAGGAGATGTTACCAGTTCAGAGAACTCTGTCTGCAATGGGCTTTCACCAAGACAGCTTAGAGGACCTGCATGAAGCTTCTCAGGAAGACAGGGAGCTGGACCAAGAAGACTTGGCCAATGAACGATTAACCAAAGAAGAACACGAGGTTGAAAATGAAGAATATGAACTTAAAACCAAGAATGATGAAGACCAGGATGAAGAGATTGACTCGAATAAGAAACACTCTGAACTTCTGGAAGATGCTGTTGGTTTAGAAGAACATATTGATGATGAGGAAGTAGAAAAAAAACAAGTTAAGCAAGACACTAGTAAGAATGAAGAAGATGCATTTGAGGAACAGATAAAAATACAAGAGCAACAGAAATCAAAAGAAGAAGACAACGAGACTGATGAACCTGGACCAATCATAGTTGAAGACCAACTTGGGATCCAATCAGACGCAAATCTTGAAAATCAAAGCTTTCAAAAGTCCGACCAAACAATTGAAGTCAGCTCCTTGGTATCGACTGAAGACCTTAGCCAGCCTGAGGATATTCCAGAGTCTCTTGATCATCGATCTTTTGTGGTGACCACCTTACTGGATCTTCATGTCCCCAGCAGAACCTCAAACCCTCCAGACCAGCTCAAGGAGATAGAAAATGAGGCTAAGGATTTCCAAAAGAAAGTTGAGGAGCAGAACGATTTATCTGAAGAAGACTCCAGTGAGAACCATCAGGTTTCATCATCTGATGAAAACCCACCCGGCTCTCCTGAGCCCCAGAACGTCACCCTTCTGAGGTTCTCATCAGATGAGGCTCCTCATGAACCAGTTCAAGAAGAACATGTACTCAAAGAATCTCCAAGCACAGAAGAATCTGCTGTGGAGTCTTCAAATCATATAGAGAAATGTGACTCTCATGACCAGGTTACACCAGAAAATCGCTTCGGAGTTCGTCTGAGGAGAACAGCTGCCCTACACCGCTACATTTCGGGAGTAGAGACTCCGACTCCAAGTACAGAACCTGAGGTGCCCACGAGTTCTTTTGAGGGACAACCAGCCAGGAGGACGTCACTTCCCAAAAAGCTTGAGGAGCCAGTTGAAGGAGGTTTAAAGCCCAGGAGAGTCTCAGGTACCTTCTGGATTATTGTGAGATTTAGATCTAATCTAGTTGTTTGTATTACACAAAAATTGTAGTGTAATTTCAGTACATGAATATTGTTGTGTATTTTTTGTAGACCGGGGAGTTGGAGACGTTGTGGCGTTGGAGATCTCAGAGGGTCCGAGCTGGATCTCTTTGGCCAGACAGAAGCAGAAGATGTTTAAGGAGAATTCCCTGGAGGAATCATCACAGGTCAGTTGCTACTAATGCGCCGGTGCTTAGTTACATGGAAGTCACTAAGAAGTAAGACATTTTGTACATTTGTAAACAGGAGAGCAGAATCATAATCGCCATTAGAGCCAGAGGTCTGTGTCGGTGTTTGGGTTAGTGTTGGGGTTAGTAATAGGGTCAGTGTTAGGTTACGGTCAGTGTTAAGGTCAGTTGTACGGTCAGTATTAGGAGTAAGATCACAAACACACACACACTGGACAGCCGTTGTGTTGTTAAAACCGCACTTTAGTGTTATGATCATTTTTGTCTTTATGTGTGTTTTACTCAAACTTCCCTCATGTTCCTCTTTTCTGTCTTATCTCAGGAGGACCTGAGGAAGGAGGAATCACCCTATTTATCCTGTTCGCTCAGTAAAGATCACCTGAAACCTCTCACTTCAGCCGGTAAAGGTAAACACCAGGAATACAAATAAACAGATTGGTAGGAAGTGAAGTAGACTCTAGACATGGAGGTGTGTAGGTGGGGGGTGGGGGGGGTATTTGGACCCAAACTCGGATTGGTGGTGCGTTTCTGCCCCCTAGTGGACAAACATATAAATGCAGCTCAGGCTGATTTATATTTCTGTGTCTAGGCCACACTGTCGCTTCCTTTTTATACATCTGTATCTAGATCATTCGCACTGTGATGCAATTCACCTCCGCAACACCAGGGGGCATCGAGTTTCTGAAGATTCTGTGGTGTTTGTGGTGTAAAACACTTCGGTTTTAGTGACAATATCGATCGAATAAACAATTCATCATAAGCATCGAGGCACTGACACATGCAGGGAGCGACTACTTTAACTACAGACATGAACACTGCATTTACACTGTACACGATTGCACGTAATGATGCAGAACCGGAATGTCATTGTTATTTACTTGGATGTGGCTCGAACTTACAACTTCACTTCATCTGTTGCTCCTTCTTGGATTTTCTTCTCCAGGACGATTTATATTTGCTCAGATCTGTAAGTTTATAGTTTATAAAAAAACTGAACAGACTTGTTTCTAAAGTGTGGAAAAACAGCAGATAAAAATAAAGAAATTTATTCTGTTATTCCGCTTTATTGATCTTTTTCTCCTCTCTATATATGTTTAATAGCATATTCTGTATTTACTTTTATTTACTTTTGCTGTAAACTGGAAAAAAAAGTCGTGGTTTTTTTGGTTAAGCAACTCCTCTTTCTACCGTGTGTTGCTGCCCTCTGGTGGACAATTTGTGTACTACAGTTCAACAATTTAGGTCATGCGTTTACACATAAATATTTTTAAAAAATGTTTTAACACATTTTTCTTTTAAATAGTTGCAGATTAACACAGATTTTAACACGTGTTATAACTGATGTGGCTGAAAAACACGCATTTAATAATTAAAGGTGTTTCCTTAAACATTTATAACGTATTGTGTAGCGTAGAGACGGATTCTGGCGCCTTGCTGCCCTCTGGTGGATAATGGAAGTAGTGCGGGGCTTTTTACTGTTTACTGTTATTGAAAAGGTCTTCTCAGACGCACATTATTTCCTTTATATTGTTATTATTGTTATTATTATTTACTACACTTGTTAGCTACTTCTGTGGCTTTAAAACATTAATTTAATCGTTAGAAGAAGCGTTTCAATAGTTCGCCCATACAATGTAGCGTACAGGCGGAAAAATAATTGTTTCTGCCCTCTAGCGGACAGTTAATGTAGTGCAATTAAGATCCGAAGTGTTCTTTCATTGTTTAGCTTTAAAATCTCCCAAAATTGGAATGAATCATTAAGTCCCCTGTTAATCGTTTATGATGTTTTACATTATTCGTTACACACGTTTTTGGACTGTAGCAGTAAACCAGAGTACCTGGAGTAAACCCACACAGTTTTGTAGTTTTCATCACATCATCATCTAAAAAAAAACTCATTCTTTCCTCTCTGATCAGGTTCAAGCTTTCTGGATGTTTCCAAACCAGCGATGGAGAGAGAAAAAAGAAGTATCAGCCCCCCCGCACTCCCTCTGGCCCCGGTCCCCCAGGAAGAACCGCCGTGGCTCGCACTGGCCAAGAAGAAAGCAAAAGCCTGGAGTGAAATGCCTCAGATTGTCCAGTAGATGGGAAATGATTTTCTCACGGGCGTTTTGCACACAGAGAGAAACGTTTTAACATGAATTATATACAAATATTTAACAAGTTCATCAGGGTGGAGTATGGGCGGAGTCAGAGTGGAGTATGGGTGGGATCAGGGTGGAGTTTGGGCGGAGTCAGGGTGGAGTATGGGTGGAGTCAGGGTGGGGTTAGGGTGGAGTATAGGTGGGGTCAGGGTGGAGTTAGGGTGGAGTTAGGGTGGAGTATAGGTGGGGTCAGGGTGGAGTATGGGTGTGTCCACCATTTGTCCACCAACAAAATAAAATCTAAAAATGTACTTTTTTAATCACACTGTTTATTTTCTATAAATACTATTTCTACCATGTGAAGGTGTCATTAAATGATTATTTTTATTTCTTTAAAACAAAAGTGTGTTTTTATTGAACTTGGCGGCTCCCCGTCGGTGCAGTAACAGTAAACATGTTTGAAGAATGAATCTTTGTATTTATTTATCGCGCAGGTTTTATGGAACCCGGTTCTATTTTTGTATCACTTGACCCTGCACATTTTGTATCTTGTACATAATAAAAATTAAAAAAAATAAAAATTCTGATTTATTTCGTTTCTCATTCATTCTGCTTAAGTGACGTCGCTTCCATAAAGGGAGTCGAAACATCTGGAGGAGTTTTGACCCCTTACATCAGGATCTCTGGTGCAAAAGGACTTCATACACATAAATCTGGCCTCAGCGCCCCCTGCTGTTTAAAATGAAAAGTGATTCACAGTAAAAGAATCACCGATTCAAATTGATGCTCTGAGTGAATCGATTCATATCAATTCCGGGTGAATCGTTACATCCCCCGCGAGATCAAAGCGCTCAAGATTCGAACCCTGAGTTGTGCAGCAGCAGCACAGTTTAATCATCACAGACATCAAACACAAACTCGAATCACACAGTTCAGTCGTCTCTTTACTCCGCCCCCCTTTACCCCACCCTTATTGCTTTACTCCGCCCTCTTTACTCCGCCCCATTTCTCCATCTCCGTCACTCGCGTCTCCAGGATCAGGAGACGGTCCTCCACACTGCTCTGCTCGGCCACGCGCCCCTCGCACCCCCTGGTGGCCAGGCTCCCCATGGCGCTGAGTATAACCAGTAACGCCAGGCGCACCGTCGTGACCTCGTCTGAGGCGTCGCCGTCGGTGACGATCCTGAGGAAGATCCACAGAACCGCCACCGTCTTCAGGATCCAGAAGATTCGCCGCACGAAGGCCACGCCCACACGCAGGGCGGTGTACAGCAGCCAGTAACCAATCACAGCCAAGATCCCCCACTGAGTCACCAGGGTCAAACCACGGGGGGTAAAATGGGGGACAGAGACGGGATCTAAAATATCAGAGAGAAGAGCATCGTCATGACAACAAACACGTTCATATATACACATACACACACACACACAGAACACGAACACGAACACACACACACACACACACACACACACACACAC
>JAOTRQ010073583.1:0-12162 GCA_028565875.1 Hoplisoma paleatum
GGAGCGGGTGAGAGAGGGAGAGAGAGAGTGGGGGAGGGGGAGGGAGAGTGAGTGAGAGAGAGAGTGAGTGAGCGAGTGAGTGAGTGAGCGAGTGAGAGAGAGTGAGTGAGCGAGCGAGAGAGGGTGAATGAGGTTCTCTCGGGGGACATTTTGCTTTTGCTTCTATACTCATGTTTACACCTTTATTATC
Source organism: Hoplisoma paleatum (assembly GCA_028565875.1). Taxonomy (NCBI): domain Eukaryota; kingdom Metazoa; phylum Chordata; class Actinopteri; order Siluriformes; family Callichthyidae; genus Hoplisoma; species Hoplisoma paleatum. Next base: position 191 of record JAOTRQ010073583.1, read on the forward strand.
TCCACACAGGTTTAAGTGATGCAGATAAACGAGGGGAGGTTACCACGGTGACCTGATCCTCACCGAGGAACTGTGGATGTTTGTGAGGGGGAAGAGGACTCGCTGTGAGGAAGAGTTGAGCAGCGAGGGCCATGTGAGCTGCGCCGTCACCCGAGCCTGCACCTTCTTCTGCAGGTCCGTGTTCACCTCGAAGAACGCCTCGACCCTGCAGCCAGACCAAAAAATAAACACACACCCCACACAGCAGGAGCCTCGGGTACGAATCTGCCCCCGGGCAGGGAGGGAGGAAGGGGAGGCGGTTCGGATCTCAGCACTCACTGGATGCCGGAACGTTCCTTTAACTCCCTCCATCTCTTCAGCAGCTTCTGGTGCAGATCCACGTCCGAGTCCCAGATGTCCTCCTGCATGGCGGCGGCGTACGTTCTCGCCTCGGCTACGGAAACAGACGACATGCTGAGTGTGCAGACAAGCGCGCGGGGTGGTACAGGAGGAGGGGCGGGTCTTGGGGGGTACTTACATTTCAGGACGAACGGTAAACCCACGTAACAGCGGTCGCCACACTGCAAACCGGCATCGAAATAAATATTTGCGATCTGTGCGGGAAAAGGACAAAACGCAGCGTAAACAAACACCGGTTTTATATCGACGTGGGATATACTACACAGCCAGAGGACATTTTATCCTCGTATGATCTGGAGAAGCTCCCACACTGCAGCCCTTGTGGGGAGTTTGTGGGTCTGCAGTGACACGACCTCAAAGAGACGAGCTTATACAGCGCACAAGATCAGGAAAAGACTTCTTTATTATTATTAATTGCATTATTGATTTGGCACTTTTTACACTTCCTTGACACAAGCTTCCTTATTTATCCTGGCTCAGTAGCGAACATTACAATGCGCCGTCTTAGGCAGCAAATGAGGCTGGAGGTCGGTTTCGTCAAATCAAATCAAGCTTAAAATCGGCGGCAAGGTGTTTTTTATTTATTTATAACGGCTCAGCCACGGTATAATGAAACCGAGATGAAATAAAAAAATAAATTAAGAATGTAAACAATTTAAGTAAACAATTAGTAAAGTACAAGGATTAGTAAAGCTAAAAGCTGAAGACAAAAATTATCTCTATATATATTCATACATGCATAGTAAACGCTATAAAGAATTAAATGACCGAGTGTCCAAAAAGTGTCCAAGTGACGATAAAGTGTCACCTGGAATCGACTGAACCGATTCGTTTGAACGACTCCGACTCGTATGAACTCGGTTCCTTATTAAACCGAGTCAGAATCAGCAGCACTAGCACAGACGCTCCTGCAGGGGGAGCCGTGTCGTGCATCATACAGAGTCGTGTTAGGAAGAAGAGTCGTGTTCAGGGTCTCCCGGGTCTCACACTCGTACTCACGCTACACAATACAGGAGCAGATGAACCGGACTGTCCGGTAGAAAACACCCAATATAAATGAAACATTTAGAACCGAAACATCGTCGTTTATTCACTAAACAAACGTTTCGTCCTCATTTGTTACGTTTCCGTGACGACACTGAAAACTTTTAGATCAAAATCAAGATTTCAATGTTTTATTGTGATATTTGCTTCTTTTTGAATGTGAATTTCTGTGCTTCATCCATACGGGAAAATCATTTATTGTTTATTACTCTCAATATTACTGCTAGTGTTGTTCGTTTGTTCGTTCAGTTGAGGGTGAATTTCTGCCTCCGGTTTTCTTTATGGAAATATAATAATCATGTACCAGCAGGGAGGGAGTTTAATAACTGGAAAAGCAAACAGACGTGTTGGAACATGTTGATAGATGCCAAACACACCATCAGTATTTTATATTCTCCTGTACTGCTCACACACATTTCAAACACACACTTTTAAAAAACTTTACGACTACGTTTAGGACGTATTTCTGCTTCACACACATTTTACTGGGTGACACGAGATCCTGACCAAACCTGAACTGAGCAGCTATAAAGAAAATAAATCTATTAAACTATAATTATATAATTATAATTATATAATTATAAACTATGATCTATAAATCTATAAAACTATTTACTGTTTTTATGTTTTGCTCTTGTGTAGTTGTTAGTGTGTTAGTGTAGTACACAGTGTGTTACTGGAACAGTGGCTGCACACACATTTCTGTTTATTGTGTCACTAAAGTTACTTTTTTATTGTTTTTGGTTTGAACCGTTTTTTTTTCAGTTGATGAAACAAAAAGTAAAACAAAACATGATGGTGACCGTTGGCATGTTCCCGCACTTTGCCAACCGTTTCCCACCATAAGGCGGAACATTTTTTGAATCTTTCTATTGTTCGGATGATGTTACACAACTTTCAGTTTTACACAACTTTTGGATTACAATACAAAGTCCCTTTTGGATTTTCATTCGGATTTGACTCAGTGAAGAGTTTCAATTGTTAAACGAGGTTAATAAATAATTTCTGCAATGCCATGTTAGTGTTATGTTTTGTAAATACTTAACAAGGTGTGTGTGTGTGTGTGTACCTTGTTACGCCAACATGCAAGATGAAACCTGATTTCCCACTGCATGTTTCTGCACGTCTATCAGAAAGTATGAGTTCCATAAATTCATAAACATTCCCTCTCTGGTACAAGAACCGATTCTGACGAGTATAAATGATTCAGTTTATTTACTGCAAGTTTAAATGTGTCCAGTGTCCATCAGATACACAAACACATGGAGGATTTTATCTGTACCAGAACGAGGAAATGAGACTCAATCCTGCATTTATAGTATCAATACGATTCTTCCTGAAGTGTTTCAGTACTGAAGATGAAAATGTTCAGCATCACTGATCACATGATCACACTGAGCTGATGTGATCATTCCAGAACTTCCTGTTTTCTAGTTAATCATATAAAGAAAAGCTTTAAAAGCAGTTTTATTTATCAAGAAAAAGGCAAAAACTCGACGCTTGACTTGACTTGACAGTCGACGTCTCTCACGTTGGGTTGTAAGTGTTAACCGCAGCTTCCTTTTTTACCCAGCATGCATGACTTCCCCCATCGTCTGCTGATGTAGCGTCTAGTGTGTTAGCATAAACTGATTCATTTGCACATTTATATCACATAAAATAATATCTAATACACACTGGGACAATTTTGTACTTGTAATTTATGTCTGTAGGGTTACAGAGGGTCACGGTGCACCATGGGAAAAAAAACTTAATTAATTCAAAAAATAACTGGTTAAAGTCATTTGGACTCAATCATAGCATTTTCATATCACAATCACAAATACTATTCATACCATGTCCACCTTTGTGTGTGTGTTTGTGTCTTTGTTTTCTCCTTTTGTCCTTTGGCGGCTTTCCACAACCGCCTCAGAAAAAGAAGGAGGAGTCTGAGATTCAAAAGCAGCAGTTGGGATCTGCACTGGGTGTGAATGTCTGATTCTGCTGTTCCTTGTTATTTGGGCTGTTTGTTATTACACCACTTACTGACTCGGTTCTGTTTATAGTTGTTATCTCTCCATACATGGACAGACCAAATGTCTGTGTTCCAAAATAGGGTGTCCGGATTCATCTCTTCAAACTTTGTCCATACAAACGTGTACTTTTAGATGATTCTTTCTTTCTTTCTTTCAAATCTCCTGTCAAATGTTGATGTTTAGTGAACAGCTGCGTCTGACCATATATATTGTGTTTACTCGCTGCATTAAACAGCGTGGAAGTTTATCTCAGTACCCGAGTGTCTAACACGGTCCTCCAAAGCAAAAAGACTGATTGAATCAGCATTACTAAGGCGTCTTCGGTTGGGTCCAAAGTCTACCTGAACCCAGTGATGGAGAACGCAGGCAGTACCGCATCAACCTGTAAACCCGTGTTGTGTCTCTGAAACAGAACAAAACCGACCAGAACTGAGAGAAACAGAAACAATGATCCAATGAGCCCCGACATCTGAGGAACAAAGGATTAAATACACACATAATTAGTCCCAGATTCTGCTCTGGTGCGTCCTTCATGAGGTTGGAAAAGCAGGGAGGGCAGAAGGTGTGACAGGGTGGCACAAAGACTGGGTGTGAGGAACACAGATGGTACCAGTCATTAGTACAATGACATCATGGAAGCAGGACTGGGTTACAACAATGTGTTAAGGCTATAATGTCATTGGCTATTTTGTGACTGTGGAATTTTGGGGGATTTCCTGGGACTCATCTGTGGCATCTGTTCCTGCCGGGCAAATACAACAGAAGAATTGTTTTTAAGGATCTGACTCTACGAGGATGAATTTGAGACGCCTGGTTAGATGTTTGGATGATGTTGTGTTTGGATGATGCAGTGCTTTTTTATTTCAGCTTTAATAGAGCTTCTGTAATGAAAGACGGCTGCGCTGCTTTCTCGCTGCGTTTCTATTTTTAATATTCCGAGCGGTTGTTGTTTCTTCCTGTTTCTCAGTCGGTCAGGCGCTTGTATGCGAGAACAGCCATCGCCTGACATCCTGTCTAACCAACATCATGTGACTTACTGTTCTCTCATTGTATATAGAGCACTGGTCCCGTTCAGGTCTACTGTTGAACCAATGGATTACACGTTGTCCAAACAATTTTATCATGTATAAGTCCACGGACGATCTTTTTACTCTAGTTGCCCTTCATGTAAAATTTAATCATGACTGCATGTCCCACAATGAGAAACGCAAGACTCCAGATTGCTTTATCCAGGAATCGAACCCGGTGACACCACTAAGCCATCGTGCCATCATAACCAAATCAGAATCATGGCTGGTTGTTGCTTAGCGATTGAGGAACTGGACTCGTTAGTTGGAAGTTGAGGGTTGAACAACCACAAACAGGCCAGTTGACAGATTTGCTTGGACCCGGGGCTCCATTGACGAGGTTTTTAGTGTTGAACGAGGCCCTAAACTCTCATTTCTTAAAATATAAGTCACTGAGAATAAAAATAAGAGTTCTTGATATCCTTCAATATTAAAAGTCTTTAATTCCAGCACTAAATATTCATATTTAAGCAAACTTGCCAGTTTGATTGGCATCTATCAGGATGGAATCTGGTCATTTTATTGTAATAAATTTATATATATTATAATAAAACAGAATAGAATCATTGAACCAGCCGATCTATGATGCATGTAAGTGGTTGTACATTAAAATATCTCTGGAACCTTAAAATAAAAGAACCGGACTCCAGCGCTGCACATTTCTCATGAAGGCCGCATTTCATAGGTGGAAGGGATTCAGCACAAAACACTTTCACACACTTTAACCCACAAACTTTTGCACCATCGTTCCACTGAACATCTTAAACCGCATCTTTTACATGGCATATGTGCCCTAGATAAAGAAAAAAAGCCGCAGTGGTATCAAAAAGTGTGTTAAAGGCCTGTAAACGGTGCATGCAAAACCACACGGTCGATTGTTCTTATCATACACACACACACACTCACACACACTTCACCTCATTTATACTTCACATAACCTTCGTTCTGTACGACCTACTGTAGGGATAAAGGACCCCGGCAGATTTTACTCAAACTATCAGACTATAACGATAAATAATTTAATACTTCATCTGTGTCCATATAATCATTGTTTCACCTATTACAGTCAATATATCATTAATCAAAAGCTTTTATTACTTCAGATCAAATCCACGTTTATTTATAACATACAAAATCGTACTTGATACAACCGGCAGTGAGACGCTTTTATAACTGCTCAGACGTGACATCACAAAACACCTTATGAGTCTTTTACTACCAAACACAACATTAAATTAAAATAGAGGTTTAAGAATGTCTATGTGGGACGATGGGTTAGTGGTTCAGCACAGTCACCTCACGGCAAGAAGTCCCGGGTTCGATTCCCGGATCAGCCCAGGGGCTTTCTGTGAGAGAACAGAAGGTCACCAAGGTCACAGACCACCAAGTTGCCACTGTTAGGCCCCTGATTGAAGCTCTTAACCCTCAATTGCTCTAAATTGTGTACACTTGTAATTGTAAGTCACTTTGTGTAAATGCATCTGCGAAATTATGTAAGTGTGTGTGTGTGTAAAATGTAAGCATAGGGTGTGACCGGTGTAAATAGGGGTTCATCTTCTGGGTTGATCAGGGTATAAAACTATAAGGTAAAATAATCTTAATGGATCATCTGTATGAACTCATCAATAAACAAGCTTCCAGTGGTGTGTATTTATATATAATATAATATATAATAATATAAAAGTATATTCTAGAACTTTCATAGCCAATCAGATTTCAGCCATCATGTGTTGACAACATTTTCTTCTTTAAATCCACTTTAAGTCTTTCAGGATCAGAATAGCAGGCGTGGACACTGAAACTGATCCGTCGTGGTGTCTCTGCATTGAGGTCATGTTCAGCCCGAGGTCATTCACCATCACAACACAATAAGATTATTTATTACTAGGAGGTGAATAAATGCAAACAAAAGCATAAATATCATGATGTAAATAATAATAAATATATATATATATATAGTATCTGATGTTTATTTGCTCCTTGGGTCTGAGAGAAATTAATGATATTACAGAATTAATTAATGGATGAAGAGAGCTGTTAATTAGTGAGCGAGTGAACTGCAGAGTCAGAGATGATCATGTAAACACAAGAGTGCAAAACACACAAAACATGAACCCGTTTAGGTTTGCATATTATTCAAAGTTGTTCAAAATTATTAAAATTATTTTTATATATGGCTCTGAAAGATTTACATGATCGTCTGAACTGTCGTTTCGATCACCACATCAATCTGAATCAGAAATCTTTCTATAGACCGCACACTCGTTCACACTCGTTCACACTCGTTCACACTCGTTCACACTTTTGTTGGAGTTCTTCACACTTTGACCACCGCTCACCACATCCTTCAGATCTGTACATGAGGTGTCGAGTAGTAACAGAGATATCGACTTCATGGCTGCAATAGGAGCGCTTTACAAGACCTGCTCATTGTACCTATAAGAGGTCAGAAACCGGGTCACAGTTACACCCAGAAACTATCAAGTAGCAACTATTAATAATACAGAAGATAAAGATGAAAGGTGACACAGTGAATGATCTGAGAGCTCCAGTTTCCTCCCACAATCCAAAAAAATACTCGTTCAGGTTAAATGAGGACACGTGTGTGTGTGTGTGTGTGTGTGTGTGTGTGTGTGTGTGTGTGTGTGTTTGTATTTTATGAATCTATTTCACTCTTTTAAACTTTTCTCTTCTTCAGCTATAATGTGGTGATGTTTACTGGTTTGTTTACTTCTGTAAGTCTGGATAAAAACATCAAAAGCTGAAAATATAAACAATAAATAAAAATTTCACTCTAAACTAAATTAACTCAATTTTTTATTTTTTTAATTCTTGACTCACAACCTGAACGATGAAAAAGGATTTTATTTAAAACCTCGTTTATTTTATTAATATGTTTTTTTTTTCAATTATGAAGAATTACCAGTGATCTACTCCAGGAAGAGAACATACCAAACATCCCTGTATTGTTTTATTTTCTGTAAAACGCTCCTGATTTCTTTTTATAGCAGTTTATACGTTGTACTGTGGATCATCTACTGCCACCTTCTGGTGAAATTGTACTGTGGATCATCTACTGCCACCTTGTGGTGAAATATAAAACCACTTGTTTGTTTTTTTTATATGTGTGTGTGTATATTATACTGTATTATAACAGCACCGGTGGGTCACATGTTACTGATTAAATGACCGAGGCTGCGGGCGAGTCGGTGGTGGAAATGGGAATGTTGGCCACATTTGGCCCCAGGGCCTGATTTTGGCATCGCCTGCTTTAAACATGTTGTTTCCGGGGTTCTAACGTACGATGTGTTCGTTTACTGTAGTGAGGAAAATCCCTTGTGGGTTCTATTAAAACTTATGTGCTGTTTTAAATATTCTACTTCCTGTTTCCAGCATCCTGTAATGTAAATGATCTACAGTTGTTATAATGGATCAGTGTTACATCGACTGACTGGATTATCTTTAGTTCCTTATATTAGAACCTTAATAAAAGTTTATTATTTTCACTTATATATTTTAACGTCATGTTTTAAACCCTCGTATCCATGACATGAAACTATAAATCATCACACAATGTAAACACGAGTCACATGAACAGTTTGGTCTCTTCAGTTTGCCTTTCCTGCATGTTTTTAGACTGTTGGAGGAAACCGGAGTCTCCTGAGTAAACCCACAGTGACACTGGGAGAACATGCAAACTCCGTACACAACCCGGGACTTCTTGCCATCCACCCTAGTTAAAGGTTCGTTTCTCCGTCTGCATGTGGCGCCACCAGCACCAGTATAAAAATATTTATTTATAGATGATTTTTTGTTTCTGGAGCTTCTTTATTGCACTAAAATATCCACCAGCGTTTGTTTACATAATGATGTTTATGCTTTTATTTGCATTAATTTGCCTACTAGAAATTAATAATCTCATTAACGCTACTCACGTTTATATGAAGCCGTCGCTTCTGATTTGCCGATAGCCGGTCGAAAGTCCCGCCCCTTCCTTTACGTCGGTGAAATGGCCTCTGTTTAGTACGCGTAGTGTATCGTCTCACACTGAATATTTGGGGGCGTTTTTAGTGCAACATCCTGGTACTTTCAGTGTATATAATAATAACAACATAGGTGTAAAAACAACCAGTATAGTGTATTGATTTCAATGTCGCCCTCTGGTGGATGAACAAGTTATTGCACTTCAACAGGTTACTGGTTAAATGAACAAGCTAGTAATCAGTAGATCACTAGTTCAAGCCCCACTACTATCAAGTTCACACTGTTGGGCCCCTGAGCGAGGCCCTTAACACTCGGTTCATCAGATTGTGTAGTGTAACTGTACTGTATAGTGTACGTCAAGAGAGAGATGATGATCACTGTTGGGCCCCTGAGCAAGGCCCTTAACCCATGATTGCTCCAAAATGAGCTACAACCGTAATTGTAAGTTGCTTTGAATAAAGGCAAAGTTCATTTTCAGCAATAAGGATTGAGGGTTTTGCTCAGGAGCCCAACAGTAACAACCTGGTCATAGTGGGGCTTGAACCGGCGACCATCTGATGTATTGCCCAGTATGATTGTGGTTTATAAAGTATTTAAATACAAGTTTGTTCATGAATGACGGCCAATATTCTTTATCACACAGACCTCGAAGTGGTTGCCAGTTTATTTATCATTATTATTATTTATTTTTTTTACCTGTTTACAGTCGAACCCGTGCATTCAGTCTATCATGGGATTGTTGTCTGTTGGTTTCTGATGCTGCGTTCATAATATTGACTCACCCAGACTTGGAACCCAGACTTCAGCTTTGTGAAACAGCTGTTAGGTAAAAAGATGTTTTGCAGACATGACTAAGCTGTCTGAGAGCCACGTCAGTGTGGTGTAATCAGGGGCAGTAATCCTGCCCCCCGAAGGCAGAAAATTCCTCTCTGACTTTAGTCTCGAGCTGAAAATGAGATCTTTAGTTGAGGTATTTAGTGCATCTGCAGTGTGTTTCCCACCACGAGCTAAGTGCTGGTAAAACTAGATAAATAGATAAAAATAATAAAAGGTCAAATCAAATTTAAGAAATGAAATAAAGAGATAATAAAATAAGATATAATGTGTACATTATGCAATAATGTTGCTACATCAGCAACAGTCGGTGGTTTATTTTGCAATATATAAGAATAACAGTCCATTATATTACAACAGTCTGTGGTAAAAAAGTGATTGTAAAATGTGCAGATATATCACGACCAGACAAGTAAAGTTACATGTATAAAATGTGAACGACAATAGTGTAAATATACACTATACTGCCAAAAGTATTCACTCACCTGCCTTGACTCACACACGAGTTAAAGTCACATAACGCTCTTAATCTGTAGTGTTGGTTGTACGACGTTGGTCCATCATTTACACCTAGAACAGCTTCAACTCTTCTGGGATTCGGTCGACAATGTTCAGGAGTGTGTTTATGGGGATTCCCAACCGTTCTCCTCACCAGAAGTAGTTTTGTGATGTCACAATACTGATCTTAGTACGAGAAATCCCGGCTCTCGGTTCTAATTCATCCTAAAGGTGTTTCTATTGGGGTCAAGGTTTGGGACGGTCATGTTCATCCACAGCAGACCCATCCATGTTCTTATAGATGTTGCTTTGTGGACTGGTGGACAGTCGTGTCGGGAGTGGACGAGGCTCCAGAGTGTTCCTACGAACTTCATTTTATACATGTGTGACCATGGAAGTGACTGGAACACTTGATTCTGATCTGCTGGATGGGCGAGTGAATACTTTTGGTATTATTGTGCACATGTGCAGCTGTATGCAGAGAGAGGTAAACAAGTAAACAGTTATAACAGTAATAATGAAGAAATACTCATCGTTTCCAGATCTCAGCTTGGTACGCAGATGATTTAAAAGCTTGTGATGAACCTTTTAGCTGAAATAGAATCTGGAGAGACTTTGTTCCTGGATGTTTCAGTAATGTGAGACATAAATCGATGTCGGCTGGAGCCCAGCCTTATCTCTGACCGACACTTTGTCCATTATTCTCTCTCTCGCTCTCTCAGTCTGTTTACCCATCACCACCACCACTTCCTGTAATTGTGCAATTCCCATCTGGCCTCTTCGTGAGAAGCGAGAGTCACGCCGACTCATGAAAATCATTACGAAGGGGGAATTATTGGAGCCATTTTGTGCCTCTGACCTCGGAAACACAGGAGTTCAGAATCTAATGATTTAAAAAGAAACCAAAATGAGAATTAAAACTGTTAAACAGAAACTGCAGGTTCACCGTGGGTGTGTAAAAACAACCCTAAAAACTTATAAATAAATAAAATACATTGATAAACAATTAAAAGGGTTTGGAAAATTTGACTCGGTTCATTATACATTATATAACACTGTATATAGACGCCAGGACAGTAGGTGGCAGCACTTCACAAATAAACGAATGACAGACGCAGTGTCACATGATATATTGATAGGGAGACTTGGTTTGGTTGTAACATGAGCTGTAACAACACCTTTTCCACCAATCATGGATGAGATGGGAGTCATTTAATCATTTCAGCGTTTATCAAAATCCTCCCACGTAATGATTCTCAAGGCTGGAAACAGGCAGAATTTATAGACACATGTATAAATAATTTGATGTAAGAAAGCACATTTTGGAAGCAAGACTATGTAAATTTAATCATTATTCATGCTTAGATCAGGAGTTAATTATGGTTAGTGTTACGGATATGCGAAACCCTTATGGGGTTTGTTTTTCTCAAATAACAACTCGGTTCTCAGCTCTGCAGAACTTTCCATAGATACGGGGGAGTCATTTGCAACCAGGCTTTGTGGAGAGACCTTGGAGAAGCTACAGATATCGTTTCCATGATACCGGACAAGCTGCAACCGTTCTGAACAAAGAAGTTTGTGTAAAACAGCCATATAAAATGGGTGAATTTTAGAAAGGCGGGGTCTCTTCTCTTGGTCAGACTATCGTGGGCTTCGGAGCATTCTGCAACCTTTGGCTTACTCTTGTTTAATGAAACTACTTAACTTTACTCTTGGCTTGCGGTCATCTTTACTCTACGGTTCTAGGACCTTAAATGGTCTGTCGTGTGTGGGGTGTCTCAGTGGTTGTGGAGACAGCTGGGTGTGTGGGCCAGAAACGTAAAAACCCAAAAATTATATAACTTGTTTAGTACTTTTACTATTGCAGAGGAAATCTTATGTATTATATTTCATTAATTTGTAGTTTTTTGGGCTCAATGTGACACATTTTCTCGCTGCTAATTTCAAACCATTCTGAAACTACTGCTAGCTAAACAGTGGCTGGGTGGTTCAGCACTGTCGCCTCACAGCAAGAAGTCCCGGGTTCGGTTCCCAAATTCGATGTCAGGGGGCGCTACATGGTCTGGCTCCACAATATCTGAGTGAACTTATGAACTACTACAACCCAGCACGTTCACTTCACTCACAAGGT
>JAOTRQ010073592.1:0-12162 GCA_028565875.1 Hoplisoma paleatum
CATAAATATGCAAAATATTCATTTTTGCTTATGAAACAATCAGTCTTTCTGGAATGTTCTATGACTACAGTCACTATTGTCATAACAGTTTGAAATCTCATCAGTAATTAGTTACAACCCTTTTGTGCATTCAGAACTGAAATTTATGAATGACAGTTTATTAACAGAAACCAGCATGCCAAACAAATGATCTCATGTCTTTGGTATAGACCAAATAGCCTTTTTGGCAAATGGTTTGTAGGAAACACTGTGTTTATTACATTTACTCATCCTACATCTAGCATATTATTTGTTTTATAAAAGTAATAAAAAATGTCCATGCACATATACTGTATTTACAAATTACATCACCTTATCTCACTGTGCTCAAAAAACACCCCTGTACTTAGCACTTAAGCTGACATGTTCTGACTAATGCTTTCATGTAGTGCATTTAAAAAGCTTTCATTCTATCAGGGGTTCAACAGATCTGTTTGATTGACCTGTTGTCTACCCCAAGGTAATGTTCACTCTCAAATCACTTTGGATAATAGCACCTTCTAAATGCTTAATATTGCAAATTTAGAGTACTGTGCGGTTAAATGTGGTTTTAATTCTGCTTGTTTTCTTGGTGGCTTTTATTTTGGTTATCAGACTCGCATGTGATTCTGATAGCATAAATGTTTTATTCAGTTTCACACATCTAGCTTAGATGTATTTATGTGTTTATCCTGCTTACAGTGCTGGTATACCAGCATTTACTAGACGACTGTTTATAATATACAGATTGTAAGACACTTGTTATGTTATGATAATAACTTTACTCTTTCACACCACTAACTGCAGTGTGATGGGCAATTCTCTCGTAATGGATCCTAACAGCATCTGCAGGAGAAGTAAGCCAACTGGGGGCATTTTTGCTGAGCTATGCCAGAACCAGCCTGAAATCATCCAAGAAGTGGCAAAAGGGGCACGACTGGGCCTACGTGAATGTCAGTATCAGTTTCGCCACCAGCGCTGGAACTGCACAAACCACGGCAAGAGTCTAGGAAGAATCTTACAGCAAGGTAGGATGCACTTTCAGTCATGTGCCATTATGTTCCAAGTTGGGCAAAACATGAGAGTTAAATTTCCAGGAAAAGATGGATTTTCAAAACATTGGATTTATGCAAACCAACATAGACGGGTCTGAACAACACCTGTGTAATTTGAAGGGTCGGTAATTACTCTTGGATTGCATACATGTACTTTTTTTGAGGTGAAGGTTTACTTCTCGTATATTGTTTTTATTACACGTATGGTCATTGTGTATTACTGTTTATTAGAGAAAAAACACAACATTCCTCATAACGGATTGGAACTGTTCCCAAACAATTGACAAAATCTCAGAACAAACACTTTGAAACATAGTCATCTGCAACTGACAGCTGAACCCATTTAGAAATAAAATATAATATACTTCTCAGAAGAAAGTTTGACTGCATAATTATCTCAGGGACTTTTTTGATGCACAGCCTGCTTGACTAGAAAAGGATCAACTCACTGCTTAGTCAAGGATTAGTCACAGCTTAGTCAGACATGTTTGGGTTTAAGATACTTTGTCAGTTCACTTCCAAACAATATGCCCATGCATTTTAGTACTGCTCATGATATGTTCTTCCTGTGCTTTTTCATCTACAAGGGGAATTTCTTTTTTGTTTAATTTTCCTACTTCATTAGCTTAGGCTATGTTTAATGGATGACCCGTTTTGTGTATAGTTAACATTCAATTTTATTTTATTATGTTTTCACCACTGTACTTTAATCCTCTACATTTAACTTAGTTTGTGCAGTGAAATACACATTTACACACACTACAGAACAAACACTACTAAACACACACTATTTGTTAGCAGTCAGCATGCATGCTTGGCGTGTTGGGCAGCCCTAATTGCAGCACTCCAAGGGCAGTTGGGGTTTGGTGCCTTACTCTCTAAATCAAACTAGCAACCTTCTGATCAGCTAGTTCACCTAGCCTAGTTCTCATCAGATCATGACTGCCCATATAAATGTAACTGCAATACAAATTACCTAAAACTACATTTGTGTTACTATGAATTTCTTGCTGTACCCAGTATACAACTAAACACAGACTTTTTGCTTTAGCAATATAAACTGCTATAAAGCCACTCTTTCTTGCATTTGTACTATTCGTTGCATTGGGGCTGAAAAGTACCAGGACTTTGGGGACTTAAATAAATTTGCCTTTAAATGTTTGCCTAATATCCTAATAAATAAAAACTGTGATACCATCTAATCAATCTAATCTTAATAGTGATCCTCCAGTGTTTTAAGAGAAAATAAAGTATTGTTTTTGCCTCACAGCAAATAAGGTTTCTAGGTTCAATACACAGGGAAGTATCATTTTAAATGTGAACTCGTTAATACTGACGATTTATGCAAATAATGGCTGTATTACTTAACATTTGGTTCTTCAGCGACCGGTTACATTTTCCCCAATATCCTGATGTACAAATCACAAATATTGATACTCAGCTCATTTGCTATTTGTAATAGTTAATATTTGTAACCAATGTTTTAAAATCAAATTAAATTAAAGTTTATTTATCACATACATAGTTGTTCACAGTACAACCGGCATTGAAATGCTTTTTAAATACTCTGAAATGCTTTTTAAATAATGTCACGACATTAACAAAAATGACAGTTTAATTTTAATGACATTAAATGAGAATAGTTTTCACAAAATTTAAACAAATCAAGTAAAAAAGTACTTTTAAAGTTTTATAAAAGAAGAGTAGAAAAATATATGTATGTATAAACAAAGTGACTGGGTGTTTGACCAGTGACAATAAAGTGACCAATACTAATAAAGTGGCCTAGTGTTGGCTATAAAGTGATACTAAGTTCAATGACCAAGAATGCACAACAGTAGCATACAGAACTAAATGTTGTAAATGTTCTATAGCTATTTGTTCTAATGTTCTATTTTCATTTACAGTCCGGATGGCTTGTGGAAACATTTCTGTTGGTTGTTGAAGGACACTGATGAAATACAATGGCAGGACCCCCTCTGCTCTGCCTTATATATTTATCTCAACACGCTGTTTGTTTCTTTGCTACAAGTGTTAAAAATTTGCAAATTAAAGAGATCAGTGCAGAGACAAATATAAGGCAGCAGATGTGCTATTTTCGTATGGTTTAAATGACATTTGAATACATGAGACATGGTTGTGTATTATCAAGGGACAAAGTTACATGGCTAACAAAAAAAACATGCAAACATGCAAAAACAATTGCAACTGCTATTGTAATTGATGAATGGAAAGTTTATCGAACCAATAATCATCCCTAGATGGGTCTACTATGTAAAGTGAAAACAACATTTTTTTAAAAGTCACTTGAGCATTGTTTTGATAGTAAGGGGGCGGCACGGTGGCTTAGCACTGAAGCAAGAAGTCCTGGGTTTGATTCCTGGGTACAAACAGGGCTTTCAGTGCTGAGTTTACATGTTCTCCCTGTGGCTGTGCCAGTTTATTCTGGGTGTTCCAGTTTTCTCCCACAGTCCAAGAAAGTATGGTAAATTGAAGATACCATGAGTAAGTTTAATGTGACTTGTGTATCAATTAAACTCATTAACAACTCAATAAATAAATACATTTTCAGAGGGAGATTGATTCTACACATACCTAGAGAAAGGTCACTTACAGTGACTGGAGGTATGTTTTTAGGGCCCTGAGCTGACAGTGCCATCACACTACATTAATTTATGCTATTTAACTTACATTTATAAAAAAAAAAAGTAGTCCTCTCCAGCGAGTCACAAAATGACGTCACTAAAAGAATACATTTTGAATACTTAAAGAAAAAATAGTTTCAGGAGGTTATGGGCTTTTGAGTCGCATACACTTCCCCCTCCTTGTGGCACCCCTGATTAAATGTTACACATATTTAAATGTTTAAGCAAACAAGGGTGTGTTACAAATTATAAAAACATGGGATAGCTGTGTAATCCTCTTATTGTGCAATCGGCTCAGAGGCAAAGTGTTGTTCTTTTGTACACCAAAAGAGGGCAGAATTAGACATGATCTTAGAGCTTAGAAGTTGGATCAAGCTTGATTCTGATACTGACTGCAGTACTGTCAATAACCCTTTTAACTGATAACTAGGCATCATTGTCTCCCTTTTACACAACTGTATTAGCACATCTGTCAGAAATTTGACATGCACAAGTTCAGCAGTGTGCTCTGTTGAATGGAATGTGGCACATGTCAATTTGACTCCAATAATTAGTGTCTAGAAGGACCCCTTTGGTTCTTGCAAAAGAAAGCACAAACTAAAGCTGCATTTAGGCAGGTCTAAACAAGACCTGGTTCAGGAATGTGTATTCACATAGGTTTATAAGGGAATGCTTTATGTGCAGCTAGGATGTGGAATTATAAACCAAGGCTTTTAATTGCACAATTCATTCAAATTCTGATGTTTTAGCCACATCTACTACATTTAACAATAGACTGTCACAAAGCAGCTTTACAGAGTTAAAGGACATTCAGACCCTGAGCAACTCTCTTACAAAATCTTGGAAGAAAACTTGGGGGCCCAACCAACACAGCTGGACTGGAGGAGTTTTCACAACGACAACAACATACTTAGTAAAATATATATTGTCTAAAAATTAGTTACAACTACAGATATTCATCCAGTCCCGTCTGTAAAAAGGTCTGATAGGACTCCTTTAGCAGTGTTAGTACATCAGTGGTGACATTCAGTCTTTTTCTCAAGAAGGTTTCAATCATCTTCACCATCATCAATCCTGAGAGGATAGGAGATAAAGAACGACGGCAGCCCACTATTCTTGATTTGACATGAAAATCAGAACAAAAGCAACCCAATAGTTTCATGAAGTTTTTTTCTTGAGTGGGAAACCATCAAAACCACCTGATAAAACAATACAAGATGTAAAAAAAAAGCTAGTTCTTGTTTTTACATTTTGCACTTCTGCCTAAAGTGCAGTCCATTCAAATATTGACATAACAAATTTGGGGTAATCTCAGCTTCTTCGTGCTTTGTACTCATCGAATGGCACACATCTCTTCATTTGTTTAAGTGTTTAAATGGTTGAGTGAGAAACTGTGCTAAAATCATCAAATTAGAAAATGAGCAAGATCTCTGACACACGTTATTATTTTTTGATTTAACATATATGTGGTTCAGCTGATGCTTTTTAAAAATTCATTCCTTTTTTAGACATTAGAGAAACATCATTCGTGAATGGCATCACGGCAGCAGGAGTACTGCATGCAGTGACGCAGGCTTGCAGTCAAGGAGAGCTTCAACAATGTGGCTGCGTAAACATACAGAGCTCAACTGGGGTACAGACAACGGACAGTAAAAACAATGTACAAAGCTGGGAATGGGGAGGGTGTGGTGATGATGTGGACTTTGGCTACAAGATGTCCCGCCATTTCATGGACACCAGAAGAAGAAAAGGCAAAAGTGATATCAGGACCCTGATTGACCTCCACAACAATGAGGCAGGAAGACTGGTATGGAATGAATTATCTACATGTAATTTAAAACTCCCTGTATAATGCTAATAACGTCAGAAAGTAATGGCGTGTACAAGTACATTACTTTTTGTGTAAACTTAAAAACTTGTGTACAACTTACTTATGTGTGTGTGTGTGTGTGTGTGTGTGTGTGTGTGTGTGTGTGTTATATACACATATAACACACTGCTGCTCATAATTATGCTGTATTGGACTTTAATAGTGCAAAACACTATTTGAACTTGAACCATGCAAAAACATTTTTTATATGAAATTTTTATATAAAATTTTGTATTTACGTTTGCCCATTGCTATTCAAACTTGGTCAGATTTTTGATATTATAGTTGAACTGACTTGAACTTGATTAAAGATTTCCAGTGATATTTGAAAAACCAACTATCCCTTATCTAACCTGATGGAAGAAACTGGACACTAAATAGGTGTGCCACGCTTATAGCATCATACTCAAAAAACTTTCAGTTCTAATTGCTGACTAAGATGCTTCAACAAAGTATTGACCAAATAATATGCTAACATGAATACTATCATTTTTATATTAAATTGGTATTATTTGCATTGATATTGCCTTGTTATACTAGCATTTAAGTGTGTTAAAACTGGCAAGAGTTTTGTTTGTAAAAAGTAATGTAAGAATCGTAGGAGTGCGATCACCTGTTTAAAGCCTCTCTACATCGTAGTATTGCAGTATCTCTTTGTGTAGTGGAAGCTCACGTTACAGCGGATTAATGCAGTGTCTCATGGGTAGGTGTAAGATTTTTTTGTGTTAGTGTGTGCAGGTCATGTGTATTTTGCACGCTACTGTGCATTTGTGGCACATCAATCAGAGCTATTGACTGATTTCGTGTTTTCTATTTTGCCATAGATTTTGAGGGGAAAATAAATCTATTGTGGAATAAGGTGGCCGTTTTTTGTTTTCTAATCTTCTTGTGTGTGTCTGGATATCTTTGTTTTAATTCAGGCTGTGAAGAAACACATAAGATCTGAATGTAAATGTCACGGCCTTTCTGGATCCTGTACCCTCCGGAGCTGCTGGAGGAAGCTGCCCCTGTTTCGCCAGGTGGGAGATCACCTTATGCAAGGCTTCCACACATCAACTCGTGTAATGGGTGGCAATGACGGTAAATCTCTTGTACCTATGGACCAACTTGCCCCACCCCTAACTGATCACAGTCTCATCTATTCGGATGACTCTCCCGATTTCTGCATAGCCAATCGCAGGATCGGCTCAGATGGCACCCAGGGACGGGTGTGTAACAGTACAGACACAGGATCTGGAGCTTGTGATTGGTTGTGCTGTAATAAAGGACATGTAGTACATGCCGTCGAGTATGAGGAGAACTGCCTGTGCCAGTTTCAGTGGTGCTGTGAGGTACAGTGTGAGAGGTGTGCAGTGAGAAAGGAGATCAGCGTCTGTCTTTGAACTGCTCTTAAACTGAATCACTAATAATCTTGTTTCTTGGTCGCCATACTATCTACCCCATGTGTACATGTGTATCTGGTTTACAATAACATCATACTGTACTGGGGGGGGGGCTTGACCTGCATATAATATGATGTTTGCCTTTGTCAGCCTTAAGCACTGCAGTCTGAAACATTTTTTATTCATGAGTTGTCAGTTTGCGCATTTTTTGGCAATTATTTTGTAACATACACTGTGAAGATGAATGTGTATATAAGCCAAATTAAAGCAATAATTAACAGACACATTTACAGTCACATCAATTTCAGTTCCTCTGCTTGACATTTGTTTATTTTGCTGGTGTAGGAAAAATATCCCCATTTAAGTAAATGTGGCACATTTGATATACAGTGGAACCTCAGTTAACGAACGCCTCTGATAGCCTCCAATTCGGATAACAACCAACCATTTTGCTAAAAATTTGCTCCGGATAACAATCAAAATTTCAGATAGCAAACGTCACTACATCAGCGACGTCATCACTTTGTGACCCGCATCTCTGACGGAGCGTCATTAACGCTTAATACAGTTACAATCGGTTATCTTCATCTTTACATAATCTAATTATACAGTGATTTTTGTGCATTATTTTAATAATTTAATCCTCGATCATGGTTCTAAAGAAGATTCAGAACAAAAGTAGCAGCGAAGTGAAAATACTGCGACAATAATAGAACTGAAAAAGTCATGATTTCTAAGTTAGAACAAGTCGTGCGTGTATCAGTGATCATGGCTGAAATACGGCAGGTCGAAGTGAACAACACACACAGTGTTTTAATCTGAAAGCGTCTGTGAAGGGATATTACCCCCGATTTTACAATGACTGACGTTCTTATGGAGGGCGATTCCCCCCATCCCTCCATGTCGTCACACCGCAGTCAAAACGGTACATTTTATCTTGTTTACTAAATGTTTTCTTATGTTTAAATGCTTTTTATGTGTATTTAACTCCATGTGTGCTGTATTATAACTGTTCTCATTTAAAAAACATGTATATCGTGTAATTTTCATATATTAACCGGGTCAACCGGGACTGGGAACGAATTATTTCTATTTTCTTTTTGGGGAATTCTTTATTTATTTCTTTATTTTCTTATAGAGAAATGTGTTTCGGATAGTGAACATTTCGGATACCGACCGACCTTTCGGAACGGATTGTTGTCGTTAACCGGGGTTCCACTCTACTTGTCTAAATATATTACCTTTTTGATAAGCACATTTATCTACACATCTGTTCTCTGACTGAGTCAACTGCCTGACTTCATTTAAAAACATCATTGATGTTGTTTTAGTTTCGTTCCTAATAGATTTGTAGTAGGGTGTCATTTTTGTCACTGATTTTGTGAACAGATTACTTACTATACTATTACTATAGGGAATTGATCATTATTTTGGGTTGCTGGTACTGGATATAAATTCAAATGTATTATGTCTGTTCAATTTATACAACTTTTACCACTTTTTTATACTGATGCTGATTTATAAATTATATTTATTAGTAATTTTTTTTTCTGTCACGCAGAGGAATGTAAGATCATGTAACAAGAAGTGAAACTGTACTGAAAATGTATTTGTCTCAACAAGTTGTGCCCACTCCTGGCTCTGCCATGCAGTCACCATTGGGCACCTAAGCACAGTTCAAGAATGAAACCCAGGACCTTGCAGTGATGCAACAATGCTATGCAATTAGTTATTGTGTCACCATTCAATCATTTTTGTTTAAACATAAAATGTTTCAAAATTTTGGCGTCTGTATGGCATATATTTTCATAAACTTGGATGACAATAATTCTGACAGTTTGCGTACAAAACTTTATGTCATCAGTAAATTAGCCACATCGTTGTGGGCAGCTGTGACCTGGTAAAAGCACTCAGCTTGAGATCAGGAGGATGCTGGTTGTATTTTGAGAGCAATGTGCTTTTGAGCAAGGCCCCAAACCCCCGGACGTCATGGCTAAAGCTGCATGTGTGCTCACTACTGCCCTCTAGTGTGTGCTCACTAATGTAAATATGTGTTTGTACTGATTAGTTTAAATTCAGAGGCATACTTTCTATTTGTGTGTGTAAAGGCACAAGACTAAAAAAGAATTCTAAATTCATTGTGTCCGATAATGGTGGCACAAAAGTACAAATTAATTTGTTAATTAAGGAATCATTTTCCGTTGTTAAAGTTTCGTCATAATACTGCCACTTGCTGGTAAAGTGACGCTATTACATTGATCAAATATCTAGTTTTCATTTGCTCATTTAAAAAAAATATTGGTTTAATGCTTTATGTAACACAAATCTGTGTTGAATAGGATATAGTACATTTCATTCTAGTAAGTATAATTTGGAAGGTGATGGCTAGTGGCAACTTTTGTATGCTTTAGACTACTTATGAGTTGGGATCACCCATATATTCAGAATTAGATCCAGAAGTGGCTTGATTGGATACAGGATCAATTAATAATTTAATAGTAAATAAGTTACATCATACACAGTCACAGGTAAATTATAATTTAACATCTCCAATTTGCATTAATTCTATGATTTTGGACTGTGGGAGGAAACTGGAGTACAGAAAGTAAACCTATGCAGACATGGAGACACACAGTAATGACTTGAGCCACCCAACCAGGGAATTTTACCCAGAATCTTTTAGGCGCAAATGTTAACAACTTATGCTGCCCTAACTTGGGCATATAAAATATTCTATTATATGGTTGTTATACCCCAAAAGCAAACACACAAAAAGTGCCAGATTGCTGGGGATTCTAACCTGGTGTTCGTAGTAGACAAATGTAGCTAATTTACCACCAGGATATGCAAATATGTTCATCCTCAATTTCGAAAAAAAGTTGGACTATTTGGAAAATACAAAGAAAAAAAGCAAATGTCACTTTATTAAGCAAAAACGATAGTATGTTCAGAAGTGGTGTTGACTTTACTGGGCTCTGGGGCATCAATGATGAAGCATTACAGTAAAACTGTCAACGGTCATGTGTACTGTTGTCAAATGCAACAGGATTTTAGGTAATTTTAGGAAGACTGGACACAAAAAAGTCCAAAATTCAGGCTTTTGTATGTTGTCATGTCACTGCTTTTGGCAAGTCATTTACACTTCTGTCTGATAGTGCAGCATCAATGAAGAAAAGTGCATTGAACAGCATATGCTACTTTTAATGTATCATCTTTCAATAAGACAATATAAAACCCTTTACTATACAATCTACAAAGACATGGCTGCAGAAGAGGATGACCTGCTGCCTTCCGTCCTGCCCTGTCTCCAAAATTGATGGATTGGTGAAAAGTAATTCCAACATAACAAATGGGTAAATGCTTTCCTGGTAAACTTTTTGGGAATGTGTTGCAAAAAAATATTTTATATGACAACCCAGTGTGCAGTATTTGGATTTACAGTATTTACAGACATTGTCTTTAAAATGTGTGCTTATTACATTACATTAAGCACCTATTTAAGTACACAATACTAAAAATACAATTACAAAATCAAATAAATGTAGGGTATTTGTTTATGTCCCAGTTTAAACAAAAATGGCATACACTGTAAATATAGTCAACAGTTTGAATGTCAGCTTTACCTTTTTGTTTACACAATATATAAAAAAAAAATCTCAGCACAGAACAGACATCAGTAGAACAGACGACACACAAAATGTCTTGGCGGCAGTACAAATTTGCAAACAAAAATTGTGATATTTTACTTTTTATATATACAGTATTACTATCTTTTACATTTTAAATGGTTTGATGCCGATGACAGTGGTGGAATAAGGGACTTGTATAGTTTTTGTTTATCCTATTTTAATATTGATCAAACGTTTATGTGATCATGACCATCTTCTTTTCAGTTTAATGTCATATATTTAAACTTATGCAAATGTGCCATCTAGTGGTCAGTATGTAATGGCATCATCAAAATTATTTTAAAAATCAAAAATTTTCAAATTTTCCATTTGGCTGGGTTGAACGATTGTATAAACAAGGTTGTTATTCATAAGGTAAGAAAAAAGTTGGATCATTATATGTTGTTATTTTTATTGTCAAGTATTTTCTGTCAATGATGGTAAATTGTTATTGTTAACTCTGATGTCAATGAAAGTTATCATTTTCATTCAGATCATTATCAGGTAGTAGCTATTGATGATGCCATTACATACTGACCACTAGATGGCACATTTTCATGAGTCAGTAAAATCAAAGATTTACTAACAGTCGCAATTTGTAGGTTTGTGCAATTGCTTTGGATAAAACGTCTGCTAAATGTCACGAATGAAAATAATATTAATTGTAAATAAACATATTTGTATTTTGTTAATGTTGTTATTAAAATTGATGTAAAAATAATTTGTTTTAGTTTAATGCCAAAAGTCCGGCAGTAATTTAATTCCCACCGAATGCTTAATTTCATACACCCGAGAGTGGCTGGAACACTTAATAAATCTCGAGCTTGTTTGGACTTTCGAACTATCGAAGTCAAACCAGGAACCATGTATTGTAGTTGTGTTTATTGACTTTTAGTCATAAATATTTTATGTTTTTGCTTTTATCAACTTTATTTAATTATGTGAACCTCAATACATATGCATACACATTTTGATACATTCGACTCATTCAAAAAATCCATCAGTTATTTTAATTATCCACATGTTTTGAAATTGTGACACTGTCATGATTTACTGTTCAATTCAAGACATTGCTAAAGGTTAATTTGTATCTCAGTTTTAAAACGCAATTGATCGTTCAACAAAAAAGAACAGCTGCGAGATGAGTTTTTAAATAAATTACATTATATGCTATATTTGTTCATTCACAGGTCTGACAGTCACTAAATTAAGAAAATTAAACCAAAATAATTTTGGTCCAGATATGTGGACCATCCATCGGTTATGAAAACAATTGAGAAACTATTTGATAAATATAACAAAGTATTTGATATTTTTCCAGTACCTCACGAATAAAAAGCAAAAACACAGTGTCAACCGACCCCAGATCAAAACCGAAATTACATCCTTAATCTGGAGGATGGTTCTTCAACTGTCACGATTGGTAAAAGCTCGATCAGTCAATGCTCCCCCCCCCCCCGTTTGCTCGGTGATTGGCTAAATCTGGGGTCTTATCCCTGTGTGTGTGTGTGTGTGTGTGTGTGT
>JAOTRQ010073621.1:0-12156 GCA_028565875.1 Hoplisoma paleatum
CACACACACATATATATATATATATATATATATATATATAGAGAGAGAGAGAGAGAGAGAGAGAGAGAGAGAGAGAGATACAGCAAAATATATTAAAACTAAAGTTGTAGTGTTAAAAATAGGTGTTGTAGTTGTAAATTAACAATTGTACCTATTTGTACATGATATATTACACCATGAAGCCGCTTAGAAATTGCTGAAACAAGCAAGACGACAGAGACCTACCAAAAAGTTGTCTGATTAGCAGCATATGCTGCGTGTGAATGTTTATTTGTACTTCTCAGGATTAATGGTTTCTTTAAAATGTGCAAGTTACTCATCTCACTATCACTAACAAACCCCCAAACCTCAACAGATGCTGTAACAGTTGAGTTGGCTCTTTTTGTTCTATGGTTCAGAGGATTAAATGTCCTCTCTAAAAATAAAAATAAAGACACCACTAAAAGCCATGAAACTGAAAACCATGTGCCAGTCCATCTAAGATAAACATGAGCCAGGGGAGAATAGTGGCCATTGTCAGCCACTAAACTTACGAGTTAAGGATCCAAAAGTTTAGATTGGGAAACCTCCAGTCTCTGATCGGCAGCCCAAAGCTCCGCCCACTAGACTACACTGTCCTAATCTACCTACCTACCAGGTGTGTCTCTCCATACACAGTGTTAATTTGTGTACACAGATGTCTTCTCCTTGTATTGCTGGGTGTATGTGTAAACTTTGCTTTCAGCATTAGTGAAAGGAAGCTTGATGTAACTGGACAGTTTGCACCTGCTAAATGGGCAGAAAAAGTGGAGAAAACACATAAACAAAAAAGTCCCCTAAGACATAATAATAATAATAATAATATGTTGGATTTACATAATGCTAATCGCACTCTCAAGGTCACTTTTCATTGAGGAGGAGGAGTCGATCTGCTGTTAAAAAGTCTTTACTTGGGATTTAAATGAGGAAAAGGGGAAGAAATTCGTCAGCTGCAGAAGCAGTGAGTTACGAAGCTGTGGGTCAACAGCAGAGAAGGATCTTCCACTTAAGGTAGACATGGTTACAGGGTGGGCAGTGAGAAAACCACCTCTGTAAATTGTGTATTGGGGTATTGGCTCTTGAGGCCAGGCCATAGAGAGCTTTAAATGTGAGAAGGAGGATCCTAAATCTTAATAATGAATGGATTTCTACTGGCCAATGGTGAATAATGAAATTACATCAATTAATTTTTAGTTGTGTATTGAAATGATCGATTATTTCCAATTAAACAATTACGCTTTGCTCAAAAGTTTTTTTCAACAGTCAAACCTTGCCACACAAACATGCCACTTGTTCCATTCACTTTTTTCTTTGTCACTTGTTCCTTGTTCCTTTTATTTATGACATCACCTGTAAAAAGTTCCAAAACAGGTGGTCTTGTAAGTAGTTTGCAAATAACAAACATACAGCCAGTGGAATATATTGTAGTCATGCATCACATACATAATAGTCTTGCTTTAGTCTTAAATAGATACTACAAACTCCTAGAAAATGTTCCGGTAACAGAAACTTTGCTTTACTGTTAAGTAACCTTTTTCTTTCATTACCATTTGATTTCTTTTTTTCTCAGTGCAACTTACTTTACCTTAAACTGTAGCTGTGATGTAACATGTTTTACATTTTAGATTAATTTTAAAAGTCTTTAGTATTCAGTAAACCTTGTATTTTTCAAATACGTTCTTGATCTTGGAGCAGCTCAAAAGCCTGGTCTGCTATTTTCTGCTATTTTCCATTCGTGTCCGGTTCAGTTTGCTTCTTTGTTTTCACTCCTTCCTTCCTAATCGGCTTTACGAACTGAACAATGCCCTCATTAAAAGCCCGGACACTAAAAAAAACGTCAATGTGTTTATGGATATGCCCACTACAGTGCTGTGGTCCATAGTATTTCAAATTTGCACATTGGCAATTTTTTTGCTCCATCCTTAAAATGTTAGAAAACATTTTGTTTACTGTGGCCTGGTAGGAAATGTTTGGTTGTTTAACTAAATAACATTCAGAGTGTATCAGGAAAACTTCAGTGCCAGTACTCATACACAGCCAATACTGTTGTGCTCATTTAGCATTTCTTCTGATTTGTGTAGAGTTTCCATGTGGTTATAGCAAGCAGTAGCAATTTCATGTATATGAAAATTTCAGTTTATTTCATGTATATGCATAAATGATGCAATCAGCTGTGGAATCACTTAAAAAGTTAATATGCCTGTACACTGCATAATTTACCCAGTATTGATCAGTGGTTAAGATTTATTAGCAATGACTTACTTCTGGATAAGTAGGATTACTTGTACTATGTTGATTCATCATTCACCTTAAATAACTTCTTTATTATGATCAGCAGAAGAATAAAGTGCTGTATGGATTGGAATACCGCTTCAGTACTGATTTTGCACAGTTAATTGTGTATCATGTAAAATATAAACAAATAATTGTTGGGACCATCAAGAGTTTTACCAATACTGAACAAAAGTTTTGGCAGAGGTTACTATGTAGTTCAAATTCAAATTTTGTGAAAATCTTGGTACTTTCACTCAGTTATTTAAACAATGTGACTGATAATTATTTTATTAAATGTAATAAATGCTATTTGGTACAATTAGTTCTGTTTTGATTTTGAAGTAAGAACTTTTAGATTTAGCTGGAAACATCGAGGCTGGGAGTAGTAGTAAAGGAGTAGTAAATTGTCGTGTTTAAGAGTGCATGCTCTGGATTTGGCCCTTGGCATCTAATTTCCACCTTTTTGGTCATCTGCATGTAGATGGAATTAGATTCAGAGGAAGAAGCTTTTTATGTGGTAATGATTTGAAAGTAGCGATGCATCACGCACAACCATAGACTATGTAAAAATGTGATCTTTTAAGAATTGCTGTTTATAAGTAGCAAGAGTTCCACCAATAATATGTGTGACTTGTGTCATTTGTACAGTAGTGACGCTAATTACAAAATATTGTACGAGAAATAGAATAGAAAAAAATAATGTTCGAAAAAAATAATTTGTAGAGCTAATATAACTTACTTTATGATATATACCTTGTAAGTACAAGGCTAAGTCAGTACGTAGTCATGGCTAAGCTTAGCTCACTTGTAAAAAGTCAGAGTACAAAGAACCTTTTCAGTTGAAAATTGAGTCTGGCCCATGTGCAGACACACTGATCTCTGAAAGACTCTTTCACTTGTAGGTAGGAAATGTCTGTGTCTGTCCAACTTAGTAGGTGTGACTTTTAACTCTTTTACACACCAGTAGTATTATTTGGATTTGGAAATAACATGATTCTAATCCATCTTATGAAACCCTAAAATGTACATTTTGTGTTCTTAAAATAGTAGAAGCGCATATATAACCTAAGTATAAATAATGCGGTGTTTACAGGTACTTACAGGTTTACAGGTAAAATATTGAAAGACAGTATAAAATTACATGGTCTGATAAACTGATGAATTATATACACCTTTTTCTTGTAACATGGTGGGTACTGTTGTCTCACAGCAAGAAGTTCCTGGCTTTGATTCCCAGGCTAATTGGTCCAGGTTCTTTCTGTGTAAAGTTTGCATGTTATCTCATAAATGTATTGTACCAAAAACATGCAGCTAAGGTAATCGAGAACACTGAAAACATTTGTTTTAGAGTTACTGAGCCTAGCACAAACCAATGCACCAGAGTGTGGGGCCCAAGTTTGGGTAAATAGAAATTGTACTGGAGCTATAAGCTAACCAAGACTGTGTGGTGATTTCTTAAACCACAATTCTTAAATCTTGTTTAAAAGTAACTGTTTTCATCATTTGATATCTTATGTGCTAAAACATGAGTATATTGAAAAGGAATGGCAACATTATGAAAACAATACTTTGGTAAATACTTGTCTCAACTCTTTTGGAATGTGTTGCAGGTTAAATGCAGGAATAGATGGAATGTAACAAATGAAATAAAGTAGACCTTAAATAGTGACATTTAAATGTTTATCGTCTTCTTGTTTTTACTTTTTAACCGATCAAAGCATCTGACGGCTCCATGAGAAGCAGTGCGTCTGTTCATTACTCTTTGCAGATATGCTTTATTAAAGGCTTTCTTAATGTATGTTAATCTGAGGATTAATGTTTCCTTTGGGTTTAGCGAGTGACTGATCCCAGCTGTTATGTGCTGTCAGAGTCCTGGGATGAAGGCTGGCTGCTATGTGAGCACTATTTAGTGTTTGCTTTCACTGGGAAATTTCAATTAAAAAAACTAAGTAAAAGTGACAGTTACATTTGTAAAGGTGTTATTAAATAGATAATATTTTTTAAATACTTATGTTATTCTTTTATTTTTGTTTATGCATTTTCTTGATTTAGTATGTATAATTGCCCAAATGCTGATGTCTCTCTCTGAGTGAAAAGAACAGACTTACCCACTCCACGTTTGACAAGATGGAGAGCAACTGTAAACAGCACATGATTTCACTTGCACTTTAGGGACTGTTCATGCAAATCAACTTTGCGTATGAAGAGCCAAACCCTGATTAACACACTTTTTCCTCATCTCTGTGTAGACGACATTAATCAGCCAGCAATTGCAAAACCTAATCTAACTTTTATCCTGTACCATATATAAACAAGCTGAGGCTCGATTGGTGTAGTCGAGATCACAGCTCTGATGTTTAATATGTTTTACGACTGCACCACCTGAGCTACTTTTAAGAATTCCAAATCTGATTCAACTCATGGGTTGTTTCATATTTTTAGTATCACATTTTTTTGCAGATTGTTGTTTTTTCCACAACACTGGCACTATATATTTAGCTACAAACCCTTTAGCTGAATCATTTGTCATGTTTGTCATTTGTAAGCAGTAAGGCTGAGTGTGTACTAAAAGAATTTTGCAGATCTGATTACTGGCTTAAAAGATGTAAGAAAGCCACTCCAGGCCTGTGTTTTTTCTGGCTTATAATACACTTCCTATATTAGGTACATTGTTTAAACTGTTTTATCACATTCACCAGATAGTTTTACATTATTTTTATTTTATTAAGAACAATTCAACAGTGCCCAGTGAACATTTACCAAATGTGATTAAGCAATTGTAGACTTCCTCCAATACACTGCAAATGTCATGAATGTCAAAAGATTATTAGAATAAGTGAATTCACAAAGTTAATGAATGAAGTTGATCCATGATACCCTCCCTTCCTTTTGAAAATGGTTCTGACTGTATTAACATTCTCTTAATTTATCTAGGAAAAATAGAGACATATAATAAGACATTAGACCCATTGAATTCTTTTGTTCTACTTTTAAATGCTTCTAATTGTTTAAATAACATAATTTTTTTACTTACTTTCTTTTACTTCTTAACTACAAATGCAAAAATCAAAAGGCTTTCTTTTTACACACGTTGAAATATTTTAAAACAGCTGACTTTCTAGCACAGGTCAAGTTGATCGCCAAATGAGTTTGTGGAGTAACATTCTGCCAAGTGAACTGATGAACCACCCTTGGACAATTAACATACGTATACTGATCTACGAGCATGTTTGTGTACTGTACTTAGGTTATGGCAGTGCAAATCTCCAACACCTGCTCTAGTGGGACATTCTCACATAAACAACCTGAATTATTTTTCTTACACCCAAAGATCAAATGTTTAAGACATTAAACCATGATCATCATATCAAATGATATATTTTTGTAAAATCTAGCTGCACTTATTTTATTTATATATATTTAAAATTAAAGCTTCTCATTGACAATTTTGCTTCTCATGACTATTTTTTGCTTGAGAACAGTAAATTCGACAAGGAAATAACAAATACAAACAGAACGAATGAAACCAATAACCAATTAAAACATTATAAAACAGACAAAACAAGACAGGACCATCAATGAAAACACATTAAGAGGACTAAACTGTCAATAAAAATGAGTTTGTAAATATGACCTATATAATATATATAGTGTGAAAGGTTTCCTTATAAAAAGCAGGAGATTGTTTCAAAGTTTTGGAAAGTTTGAAAAATGGAAGTTATGGCAGAAAAGTCTCAGTCACCATTAAAGATCACACAAGATTGTGTAATAACAGTGACTGGTTTGAGGATTATAGAGTTTGTAAGGTGGAATGAGGACAGAGATGGTTGGAGATGTCTCATGGAGCAAAGCAATGCAAAGCCTTTAAAAAGAAATAATAAAATGTTTAAATCCATTTCATATTTAACTGGTAACCAGTGCAATGACACAAGTACGGTGGTAATACACTCATGCTTCTTTGTTCCAGTCAGAAGCCTCACATCTGCATTCTGGAACAGCTGTAAGCATGACATGATTGACCGACTGATCCTAGAGAGTTGCAGTAGTCAATCCAAAAGAAATAAAAGCACAAACAACTGTTTCGGTTCTTAAAAACCGGATATAAGTAATGTTACCTTATTGTTGAAGTAAAAAAGAAGTTTGAATGAAAGACTTTAGTATATAGATAAAATACTGTATATTGATCGCATGGCGACAGACAGACAGACAGAAGGGTTTACTTGAATCCATCACACTCTCAATCCCTTTTTGAGCTTCTTTATGTAATGTGTGTTGTCCAAAGACTTGCAAGTGAGATTAATTAAAGACACAAATTGTCTGTGACTGTTACCTTGAGAACTGACAAGTCTTATGTGAAGAGTAACACAATGTTCTGTTAATACAATCCTAATAAACAAACAAAAATGTCTGAAAAGATGATGAATGGGACAGTGTAGCTTATTGGGTAGAGCTTTGGGCTACCGATCAGAGATTGGGGGTTCAAATCCAGGCTCTGCTACAAAGCCACTGTTGGGTCCTTGAGCAAGACTCATACAAGTGTGATGTATGACGGCTGACCCTGCGCTGCGACCCCAACTTTCAGACAGACAGACTTCTTTACGAACTTCTGGACTTCTTTTAAACAAACTTGAGACTTGAGCGAAAATTAAAAGTATAAAGTATACAAGGAAAGACTCGGTGCTGTGCGCGCGTGAGTTTGTGCTCATCTGCTGTGTTGTACATAGGTGCGCGGATATTCGCGCGCAGACTTCAGTGCGCGTGCGCGTCTTTCTAAGTCTCGTAAGAGTCAGTAGAAGCCCAGGAGCGGCGCTGCCTTTGAATTCGAGTCAGAGCTCCTGCGCATCAGACAAGACGAACCGAGAGTCCCGTTATTAGTCCGGGATTAGTTAGTGATAGTGATGCACGTACTCATGAGGGACACAGCTTCCAAACTTTTCACTAGGTGAAAGTGTTTGCGTTCTAAATAATGACTTTCGAGATGACTTTCTTAACTAGTCTGAAGTGTTTCAGTGTGGATAAAGAAATGTTAGCAGAAAGACCGCTGACTTAAAACTAACAGAAGAATGTGAACGCTCTCCAGCAGCTTACAACTTGTCCGTTAAGTTCTCAGTCGCTTTAACATGCTTTTTAAACGACTTTTCTGACTCAAAAGTAACGAAAGTACTGAGAGTTTGCGTTAAACGGTTTGGTTACAGAACCGCGTGGCACGTCACTAGTCTGTATGACTCGGAGTGAGCTCGAGCGTTAATTAGAACGATGCTGTCCAGCCCGTCTAATAACGGCGGAGTGAGGATGCTGGCGCCCCCGGCGGGCTCGGACGACAGACGGGTCGAGTTCGTGGCCCTAGCGGCGGTGCGCACGGAGCCTCCCAGTCCAGAACGCGCACAACCCTTCCAGCGCACCGGGCTTCTCGGTACCCCGCTTTCTGCCCCACCCGGGAGACGCACCGCCACCTCAGTTTCCAACAAGCGCTACCGAAAAATACAGAACTTCCTGTACAACGTGCTGGAGAGACCGAGAGGATGCGCATTCATCTACCACGCGTTCATGTGAGTTTTTCTTTCCTCATTCATCCATAGTCCTGCAGCACCTGGATTCTGTGGAAGTTCTGACTTATGGAACCGGGCTGATTAATAGCATTAAGGGAGACAATAATGTCTAGGATGCATTTTTGGCAGCCAAGCAAAAAAAAAGAAGAAGCTGTTAGACTAAATTCTACACCTGCTGAGTTCTCACCTGGAAGCACTGACACTTTTGGAATTGGTTTATCCCAGAGATTTAAGCAGAAGCCCACATTTAACCTAGCTAATTAAGATTTACCCAGCAGAGTTATTGTAGTTTGTGCGTTTAAATAGTTTCATTTACTTTTGGCTTGGCTTAGCTTTACATTCAGCCACTTTGTGCTGACAAAATCAGAAGTTCAAGTCAACATCACATCCTGGGAAGTCACATAAACATGCACTGAAGAGGTACCAGTAAATCTTTTGAGAGCACTAGGGGAACCCATAGTACCCAGAGGGAACCCATCCAGGAACTAGACAAACATGCCAGATTGGGCAAAGATATTAACAGTGTAATCTGCTTGTTCTCCTGGTATCTGAGTGGGTTTTCTTCAGGAGCTCTGTTTCTCTCCGACAGTCAAAAGTCAGACGAATTGAAGACAAATTGTCTGTGACTCTTTGTGAACTGACAAGTCGTTTCTTAAGCGTAACATGATTTTCTGTTAATAAAATTCTAATAAACAAATACAAATATTAGCTGATGTACGGGACAGTGTAGCTTATTGGGTATTGCTTTGGGCTACCAATCAGAGATTGGTGGTTCAAATCCAGGCTCCTACAAAGTTACAATTGGGTCCTTGAGCAAGACCCTTAACTTTTTTGCGCCAAGGGTGATATAATATTGCTGACCTTGCACTGCGACCCCAACTTCCAAATAAGCTGGGATATGCAAAGAAATAATTTTGTTCTGCTGTACATCTTTGTATGTATAATTACAAATAAAGGCATTGTATTCTATTCTACATAAAATACAGTTACACGTGATACAGACATAAGTGCAGTGAAACATTGAAAAATGTCACCAAAGTACATAGTTTGTACAATGGTAAATGATTCCCCCAAACATCTGCATTTACCAGAACAGAAATATGTAGTTTTTTAGTTTAAAGTTGTAATGTCTGAAACGTGATGTGATTTTATTAGATCAGTGCTTATATATGTTAATGTGTATAATCTAGTGATCGTGGTCTTATTAAATTATCAGTAAAACCTGCAATCAAAAGATGATGCAATAATTATTATAAGAATTGAATTTTGCATTACCGTAACTTTATCTCTATTTACAGTCTAATTCGTTTATTACAGGCTCAATTCGTTTATTGCACGGTTGTCTTATGTCTCCTGTCTTGTGTCTCTTGTCTCATGTTTGTCTACATCTGTGACCTGTAGCTATTTGTACAGTTAGTGTGTCTCTTTTATTATTTTTTTAATTCTATTTTGCCACTTTGTCTTTTTGTACTGAAAATCGGGAACTAGATTGGAAGGGTTAATTGTAGGTTTGTAGTAAGAGTAGGGTCAAATGTATAAACCAATCTATTTACACTCTATTACTTATGCAAACGACAGTTCTTATAACATTAATTTTTTATTAGGGACATGTGGAAATATTATTCATCAATTCATTGCCAGCTTTACCACCACATGGAAAGACAAAGGGACACAGGGAACCAGGACCCTGAGAATCAAATCTACTCTTCTTGCTGTGTTAGTGCCCTATTGTACCTTATCAAAATATATACAGTGTTTACCTAAATATATAAGTTGGTTACTAGAATGCAGTGCATTAGGTTGTGAGTCCCAAACAGCACCAGGAAATCACAAACTTCAAATCCTTTCCTTATTATTGAACACATTTTTCTACCGTGTTCTCAGGTTTTCTTCCAACTTTAAAAATACAGAGAATGTATGTTTCACATCACATTATGCCTAGTATATCTCATAGTTTGTTAGGATACTGTGGTAAATTGCACCAGCATTAACAGATTATTAAAACACCACAATTAGAATTGTTATTAGAAGTTGGAATTGGGATCACACGATTCTTATCAAGAAAAAAATCATGAATTTCATCTGGTATTTGTACAATGCAATAAATTGTCAATATAAGATCCTCTTCACTGATGTATGCAATGCATTGTGTGTAAATGTAAAATATTTGAGGTATTTTTAAGAACGTAAATTGCTGATGTGGTCAAACTCTACCATCAAGTGTCCTCATTGGATTGTTCTTTTATCCACTTGGTGGTTTTGGCTTTATATCAGTCAGCAGCTATACTGCATTTCTCTGGTCTATTAAGATCATGTCCGCTCAGGTTAAGAGCATATCAATCCTGGATGATATAAACAGACTGATGGGTGGCAAGCACATGAGGCTGAGTGCACATCTACTTCTGTACCAAGATCAAATCCAGATTCAAGGATCTGTACCATGCTTTATTGTACAAGCGGGAAACAATAGACAAGTACAATCCATATTTTCAGAAAAGTTTAATCATTTAAATCAAAACAGAATCTGTGATTTGATAATTATCTTGGATCCTTATTTAACTGACAAAAGTAAAAAGTAAAGATATCCAATGTTACAACTTAATTGTCTAATAATTCAATTCCTATTACATTCCAAAAAGGTTTGGGCAGGGGCAAAAGAAGTGCTAAGTAAATAGGAGATTCAAGGTTCACTGTTTCCATTAATAAGCAGGTGAATTAGTAGCAGGTTATTTAATCGTGATTTATGATATAAAACTCTGTAAAGGATGATTAGATTAAATTCAACTTTATTGTCATTGTGCAGAGTAAACTACCAAGTCAACGAAATGCAGTAGCATCTAACCAGAAGTGCGAAATGGAGATTATTTACATATAGTACAGTAAAGTGCAAAGTAACAGTTGTGTAAGCAGATAGTTTAACAGAATAATCGTAATATTGAGTAAAACATTAGTGTAGTAGAAGTATATAAATAGATTTATGCTACAATGATGAGACAGTTACATGATGGGTTATTGGTGCAGCTGTATAACTATGTAACAGGTGAGGATATGTCAGATTATATAATCTATAGAAGATATGTACAGTATATACAGTATTGTGCAAGTAATGCAAAAGGGTACAATAGTGACATGTGCAGAATACGTTTGGTATGTAAAGTGCAGATATACAGAGAAATGATGAAAGTTTACAGAGAGTTCATTCAGCAAGGTTATGATCTGAGGGAAAAAGTACAAGAACGAAGGCTTCTGTCAAAGGTCCAGTCTGTAAAAGCAACGATGGCTCTTGGTATCACTCTCACACACAATTTGTGTTTCCCTGGCTGCATTTTTAGATTTCGAGAACACCAAAGCATATAGAGAACACCAGAACATATAATAAAAACATCCACTTAGTCAGTACACATCGATTTCAACGATTTAACAAAAAGGCAGTTAAATTTAACTTGCAGTGAAGAAAAGCAAAACAGAATATTTGGGCTGGAATTGCAAATGTTTATTTTTTGTATTTTGGCCTGTTTTTGATTATGATCCTTTTAAGGAAAATACTGATACACTGTATTGTCACAGTAGGTTGGCTCTGCCCAGTTCCATGTGTTTTATTCCAAGTAAATTTAATACAGCTTCGGCTGTTGTAAACCGACACTAACACTACATAAACATGTTCAAGTGTGTATGTATTGTCTAAGCAGTAATTGATTTACAAACGTCAACACAACTTTATCACACTTTATTTGTGTTTTCATAATATTTTCTATTATGCTAACTGGTCTTTGAGTTACCTTATATTTACACTCCAATAAAACAGTATGCAGATAGCATGGATGACCATTTAAATGCTTTTGCAAAGAATTAAACATCAAAAATAATAGGAACATACTTTAGTTTATAGGGGTACGCAAGTTTAGTATCAGTGTTTTTCACAGACTTACTTAGTAGGATTGGTTCTGATTTGTGTCTGTAAGTTGTACAGATCAATTAAAAATATTGTAATATGTCTGATCAGAGTTCTTGCTCTTGGTGTCTAGAGGCAGTAATGATTCACTTGAATCTGTGCTATTTAGACCAGCCATTAGTCTCAGTGAGTTGTCTGTACTGTGATTGTTGTTGTTTTTTTAAATTACGATCAGCCCCATCAAAAGGTCTTGCCAGTTGCCTAAGACCAGAAAGGGTGCAATCTGCAGTGCTTCACCTACTAGAGTTTAAACAAACCTTGCTGTCTGTCACTATCTGTTTATATTCAAAAGAAACCCAAGAGGACAGCATTCTCTCTCTCTCTCTCTCTCTCTCTCTCTCTCTCTCTCTCTCTCTCTCTCTC
>JAOTRQ010073632.1:0-12156 GCA_028565875.1 Hoplisoma paleatum
GTATGTTATAAATAAAACCTCGCTTGTTTCTGCATCCACGTCTCCCGGACATTTTTGGTACACCACCAGAGACATTTCTGACACAGCCACATTCTGATTTCTGATTTCTAATCCAGCGCCATATACTAAAGGCTAAAGCTTATAGAATGTATTACATACGAACAATGACATGATTCAAGCTTTGCTTGAACAATATAAAGATGACTCTTTCTGATCAAGCAAGCTCAGTTTACAGTAATTCTTCACAAACCCCTGACCCGCAAACGCCATTTTATGCGGCCCGTCACAATATTATAAGTCTATTAATGTCATATTTGACTTTAAATGTAATATTATAAGCCCTGACATTTGTTCCTGTTATCAATGTGCAACCTGTCAAATCAGTGTCCCCTGCACCCCCCACTCCCCTCCTCCACCCGCACAGTTAGATGAAGCTAATATACAATGGAACATGGAACACAAGGCGAGAAGTTTATCAATTATTAAAGAGTATCAGTATTGGTATCGGCTTTACTGGTCTGTATTAACTTGGTATCGGATCACTACGTTCTGCAGTATCGCACTAATGTCCAGCGTTCAGGCGTACGGAAACTTTTGGCCATATAGTGTTATATTCATATCAGTTTAGATTCTCTCTGGTGCTTCTGTTCACGGCGTTTTCCAAGTCAGTGTGGGTTTTTTAATGTCCGGTCGGAAAAGGTACTTATGGCGTCCACTTCCATTGATGGATGGGGTCGGGTGTTTGAGACGAAGTAGCAGGGGGCTTCTTTCTTGCATATCAATGTTACGCTCGCTTCACCGTGGACAATGTAACCTGTGTTCCCGCAGCTGCATGGCAGACCTGTTCGTCATGGTTCCTTTTGACAAATTACCTCTCTCCATAAGCTGACAGTTTGACTTTGCTTTTTAACGCCGGCAAAGAGTTCAGTGCAGCACAGTGTGTGTATTTAGTTCCTACACACGATTGTTAGTACTGATTATCCTCTGATGAAATGTTGATGAGAAATATATTTATAAACATAATTGATTTCAGAGAAATGTCAGATTTGTTTGCTGGGTTTTGTTTGAAGCTGACTAATACGGTTCATGGCACTGTTGAACCTTAACCCTTTATCAAAGTACTGTATACTGTAACAACCATAAGTCACTTAGGTTAAAAAGCTTTTACTGAATGGAAATATGTAAATGTTTGTACACTTCTTTTTGCATGTGTACGTGTGGGTGGATAATGGCAAGAAGTGCAAACTATGTTTATGGCACGGAGTGGTCACTACATAGTCACTACATATATAGGAGATATAATAAAGAAAAAATCATTTTCATTTAATTCAATCACTGCTAATGAATGAAAATATAAAATGACATTCTGGATTAATAACCCATCCATTTATCTATTCATCTACATATTATGAATGCTTGTACAGACCCGGTTTGGCATCCAATCATGACCTTTGCCGGCTAATTGATAGCATCTGAGTTGAGTAATTATTCTGATCAGGGTGTGCCTCTTGTAGTCGGGTCCTCAATCAGGAGCGAGGAGCACCATTAGAGAGGAAGCTTAACACAAACCGGAAAGAATGGTATAACGTAATTATTATGTGTTTATGATGTATTTATAGACCAGATTTCAAGCCCCCATTCTTTAGTGGTACAGTCCACCTGGAAGAACACACTGTAGAAATGCAAGTAAACAAATCTCATAGTAACAATAATGAAATAAACTAAATGTTTACACATTGTTCTAGTGTTAGCTTGACATAGCATCTTGCTAACCAAAGTAAACAACTAAGTTACAGTGAAGACACTGAATTGGTACGTAAACCTTTAAGTCGGCTTTTTGTATAGACATTGTCTATAGATTTACAGATTTAAAGACTCCTGCTGATCAAGTCTAGTGTGACTGTGGCAAGAACAAACTCCCTTATAAGAATACAGGAACGAAAAGGTAAGCGCACTCGTTTAACCTACCGTGAGCCAGCCAGAGCAAGAGATGAGTCCAGTGGATCTGGCTTGTATTGGATCCGGAGTGGATCTCCGGTCATCATTAATATTGTTATTATATTATATTTTATTAAGTTCCGCAGTTTTCCTGAATAAGAGGAAATGATTGTGTGCTAGTAGCCAAACTGTGTTCAGGTTTTGCAGCCCATCATCAATGGTACCTTGGTGTTCCACTAGATTACTTTCCTACCTCCTGTTCAGTTTAGGAAGTGACCATAAGTGAGATAAAGCAAAGATGCCTGATGGGGGGTTCTAAACACGTTTTACACCCCAAATAAAAACCAAAAAAAATCTTAAAAAGCATTTAAAAGTGCCTAAATTCTGATACTTTAGAGATTACGTTCAACAACTCTAGAGCTTTCCTTTAATTATAGCTATTAATCAGTCTAATTAGGAATCAATTACAAAGCCATTATTAATCATTCATTGATTGCTGCCCTTCTAGACGTCCTGCACGACAAAATTGGAAACGTTTCAGCCCGTAATTTCCCGCCTGGCTCTCCGGTGATTATTACCCATGTCCTCCAGAAGCTTTTCATCCAAACACAACCGGTGTTAGCATATGGAACACACAGGGAGATTATCCGCACGTGAAACCCTCCCATCTGTTACGGCCACTGACGTTCCTGAAATCCTCCCCAAAGGGAATCCGATCCTTTACCTGCTTCCTTTTCCTGACAGCCGTGGATCTGGGTGCGGTTCGGGGTCGGCTAGCCCGCTTGTGCCCGGGGTGGGATTTTTGGCTTTCAGACTGAGTGCATGTGATAATGTGTATGCCTCGGACGGTCTGATGAGTTGGTAGGGTGGACGCCAACCTCCTGTCGAACGCGTTCAGACCATTAGCCACGTTCCTCTGAGATCCTTTCGGGAGCGCAATTTTCTCCAGCGGGCGCGTGACGGGGAGAGCGTTCGGGAGGCGGACAGGCAGGATTACTTCTGCTTCTCGATTCAGGGTGCAAAGACGAAGAACGAGGAGGAAAAAAATAAGCTTGGCTATGATTAAACTGAATGAATATTTTATTCAGTCTTTCTCATTTATTTACTCCCTCACAGCTGGGATGAATGTAGATTTAAAAAAAACTGGAATGAAGTAAATCCTAATAAAAATCTCAATAAACAAACAAACAAAAACTATTTACAACTAGAGTTCAGCATTTTAACCACACCGAACCACATTGTGTAAAGCTCTACAACTTAGAAATACGGATGCACTCATCTGTAGGTGAATATTTAAATGTGTAAATTTTTACACATTACTAAATTTAGGTGTAGGTAAAATATTTATATCTAAGGGAGTAAAATGTCAAGGGCACAAGTTTTACAAAAGTCTTGCATCGGATTTTCTCTGAACCCCCCACGCTGAGTCACATAATAACACAGCAACATGAATTAGCACGAGTAATTAGCACCACTGAAAGCCTGTAATTATGGTCGTTTGGACATTGGATCGGTTTGTCTTCTTGTAACTTCTACCTGAGAGGGGCGCTCGATTCGTTATGGCACTTTATGTAGCATAATAAAGAGGTTCCATACAGTCTATGTGGATTACGGTCATCCCATACAGTCTCTGTGCATACCTGTTATTCCATACAGTCTCTGGGCAAACCTGTTATTCTATATAGTCTCTGTGCCTACCTGTTATTCCATACAGTCTCTGTGCATCCATGTTATTCCATACAGTCTCTGTGCATACATGTTATTCCATACAGTCTCTGTGCATGCCTGTTATTCCATACGGTCTCTGTGCATGCCTGTTATTCCATACAGTCTCTGTGCATACCTGTTATTCTATATAGTCTCTGTGCATACCTGTTATCCCATACAGTCTCTGTGCATACCTGTTATTCTATACAGTCTCTGTGCATACCTGTTATTCCATACAGTCTCTGGACAAACCTGTTATTCTATATAGTCTTTGTGCCTACCTGTTATTCCATACAGTCTCTGTGCATACCTGTTATTCTATACAGTCTCTGTGCTTACCTGTTATTCCATAGTCTCTGTGCATACCTGTTATTCCATACAGTCTCTGTGCTTACCTGTTATTCCATACAGTCCCTGTGCACACCTGGTATTCCATAGCCTCTGTGCATACCTGTTATTCTAAACAGTCTCTGTGCATCCATGTTATTCCATACAGTCTCTGTGCATACCTGTTATTCCATAGTCTCTGTGCATACCTGTTATTCTATACAGTCTCTGTGCATACCTGTTATTCCATACAGTCTCTGCGCATACCTGTTATTCTATACAGTCTCTGTGCATGCATGTTATTCCATACAGTCTCTGTGCTTACCTGTTATTCCATACAGTCTCTGTGCATACCTGTTATTCCACACAGTCTCTGTGCATACCTGTTATTCTATACAGTCTCTGTGCATACCTGTTATTCCATAGTCTCTGTGCATACCTGTTATTCTATATAGTCTTTATGTTATTACATACAGTCTTTGTGCATACCTGTTATTCTATAGTCTCTGTGCATACCTGGTATTCCATAGTCTCTATGCATACCTGTTATTCTATACAGTCTCTGTGCATACCTGTTATTCCATAGTCTCTGTGCATACCTGTTATTCCATATAGTCTCTGTGCACACCTGTTTTTCCATAGTCTCAGTGCATACCTGTTATTCTATATAGTCTTTATGTTATTACATACAGTCTCAGTGCATACCTGTTATTCTGTATAGTCTTTATGTTATTACATACAGTCATTGTGCATACCTGTTATTCTATAGTCTCTGTGCATACCTGTTATTCTATATAGTCTTTATGTTATTACATACAGTCTCTGTGCATACCTGTTATTCAAAAGTCTCTGTGCGTCCTCGTTACTCTACACAATCTCTGTGCATCCATGTTATTCCATAGTCTCTGTGCATCCTTGATATTCTACACGATTCTCTGTGCATCCATGTTATTCCATACTATCTGTGCATTCCACACTGTCACTGTGCATAGCTGCATACGTTAATGTCATCCCATACAGTCTTTGGGTATTAAGTCGTGCATACAATAAAATCTCTGTGCACCACTATAATCCCATACAGTTTTTGTGTAGTAAAATCATTCCATAGTCTCTTTGCATTCTTATTATTCCATCACCACCAAGATCTGCACGTATCCCAAACCGGTATCGGCAGGTAAGCGATGATGAAGTACTCAGGTGGGGAATAAGGCAAATAGGAGAAATGATGGCAGTGCACTTTTTATTGCTCTTTAAATGCCAACGTGCCAACTCTGATAAGGTATTTACACATCAGCCAAAGCTTCACTTCTCTAGAATTAACCAGACTAGAATAAACCACTCCGGTGGGATTCGGATGTAATTTGTCTAGCTGGTGCTCAGCAGGTACGACTACACTCGGGAGGCTATCCGACGAGAGCAGTCAGAAAGCGCTTAAATCAGCTGAGCTTAGCAGCCTCCAGCCGGCGTGGGCAGGCCGCAAGTTATGGTACCTCGGGGAATAATGCTCATTCAAATGGATGGGGGTGCGGCGGCGCAGGAGGAGGCGGCTCAAGGCAACAGGATAAAGGCTGGCTGCCTTGCCAAGTGCCTTGTGGCTGAATCTATCACTGAAAGAACTTTTTGCTTACTCCGGCTCCACATCATCATCCATCAAGGATTCGACAAAATCTTTAATAGAAAGAGATGTATTAACGCTAAATAATGTTGGTAGACTTGAAAGTCTTTGGTTTGTTCACTAGATCAGGTTTGGATCCACACTGACACCTGGTGGATAGAATCTCCATATCTGGAGATATATAGCTCGAGTGTGGTGGTACAATCTCAAGTGACTTCAAGTCAAGTCACTTCGGTTCCTCAGGGTTTGTATCGAATACCTGGACGATACTTAACCAGAACAAACACGCCTGCTATGTTCAACGGCACGAACATTTTGTCCAGATTGATCATTTAGGAATTTAGACGCTTTGCATGCTTGAAACCCCACAATCGTTTAAAAATTACCAAGCTTCCCCTACAGGCCTGGAGAAAATGTTCCATGCATAATTGTGCCGAGCATCGGACCAGCGAACACGATGCATCATCCTCTCTGGGTTTGAAAGCTCTTCTCACACAAGCAGAAAGTATCCATAAATAGATTATTTACATTTTATATCACAATTAAAAAACAATGTTTATTTACAGGCATGTATGAAGTTCTGGCTTTCACACAGTACTATTTTATTTAAGCTTTTTTTCTGCTTTTTTAATATAAATATGAAGTACCTGCATATTTTAATACACTAAGTGTATGTAATTTCAAATCATTTTGTAAAGATGTATTTACTTTGACTGGCACCATAATTAATACAATTATTAATTTGACTCATCATACAACAACTTTATTTATCAGTCAATGATCTCAATAAAATTAGTCGAATATGTAATATTATATGTAATTTAACCGAATTAAAAATGCACTAAGTGGGGCCAAACATTGCTAATAAGTGCACTAGCACAGCCTTACTTGTTGGTTCGAGTCCTGGGGTCATTTAAATTTTAAATTCAAAAAGCAAGCAAACACGCACAAAGAAAGAAAAAGTATTTGTGTTAAGTTTGAAGCCATTTCCCAACTTTTAATCTAATATTTTATTTATTTGTATTAGTATTTACAAAATTTATAATCGGCATCTAATCACGGTTGATAAAAGGCGTTTTGGGGCTCGCCGATTCAGACGATGCCTTTAGCTTCAGTGGGAAGAGCTGCAGGGTCCAAACCGCACTGCTTCATCTGTACGGCCATGTCGAACAGATAGTCGTAACATTCACACCTGCAAAACCACACCAACGGTTACGTGTGCACTATTTACAGTCGGTCATTATTCTATTTTCTCTTAAATGTGCTGGCCAGCATTTCACTGTTGCAACCTTGTGGAATGAAATCGAATCAAGAGTATCATAACAGGAGAATATGCATACGAGCATGGTGGATCGTCAAAGACAAACCCTG
Organism: Hoplisoma paleatum; assembly: GCA_028565875.1. NCBI lineage: Eukaryota > Metazoa > Chordata > Actinopteri > Siluriformes > Callichthyidae > Hoplisoma > Hoplisoma paleatum. The sequence continues at coordinate 6,959 of JAOTRQ010073632.1, forward strand.
GAAGGTTCTGATGGTATCTGGAACCATGCTGACTAGAGCACATGGGAAATTCATAGAGCCAACACGGTTGTCAAGGCAGCGTCTTAGGGGTGTATATAAGATTAGCTCGTGGGGTTATATATAATCTGCATAGCCAGCTCATGAAGCGTGACTTCCATCATGAGCTGCAGTAAGGAAGTGGAAGTAAGATGTGGTCATAATACTCATAATCGCCCGACAGGCAAACTGCAAATTAGGCAGGACTGAAACTCCAAACGAATTCCTCCGAATTTCATTTGGGTCATGAAGATTTGATTAGAACGACCCCCCCCCCTCACAGACCTGCTGCTGAAATTCAGCTCAGTAAGCGTCCAGCAAAGAAAAGTGTTTTCATAAAGGGCAGTAGGAAAGCGGTGATCGGTGCTGACTCGGAGGAACGGTGAGGTGCCAGAAAGCACCGGGGTAATCCTTCTAGCAGGCTTCAATGAGCAGATAAATGAACGTGTTACTTTTTTTTTTCAATGCGGCGTCTGCAGAAAATAGTCTATAAAATTAGGCAGACAAACACAGTGTCAGAATAATGAAGACGCAGCTTTGTTATTCAGATTTAAGTGCGGAAAATACAAATTTGTCAAAGATACAGATGCTGTGCTGAGGTGGGTGCATGGTCTTGAGATCTTCATCGAATCGAAACCCTTGGGCATCCACTCGACCATGCCTGATAGCTTTCTGTGCTTCGATACTGACCGACCTGCAAGTGATGGGTTTATTTATATCAACTGTCACTTTATTACATCTCTTACTCTGATGGCTGCCGTACAAAGCTACACCTGTAAATGCTTTCAGGGCTGGATGACACAACAGACAACTAGAAATGTCCAACAATGGTTGGACGAGCATGAGAAGAACATCCAAGTACTTCAATAACTGCATAATTTCCTTAGCTTGAACCCAGTCGAGCTTTTGCAGGAGAACTACAATAGTTGTGTTTGCTTTATGGACCCTCCGCCCTCGTCCCTGGCACGTGTGGATACGAGGGCTTTGCACACAGGGCTGGTAAAAACCCTGGAACAACTGAATGTACGTTTTATATAGAATACATTCTCACATGGTCTTGGCCTTCTCCCAGCTCTCCCCCCATACATAGACCCCGTGTCGTCTGACCAGCACGGCGCAGGAATCCGGGTACTCCTCCATAGCTAGAGCCATTCGCTCCTTCAGATCCTTTTCCTCCGGCGTGTTCTCGATGATGGGTACCGTCAGGGTCTCGTCATACCTTCGAAAACGGACAAAAACCAAGCCACGAGTACGCACTGTGTGATTGCTTATTGTTGCATCATATAAGAGAAGTTTAGATTGAATGCACTGCAGGGACTTTATCTGACGATAGAACGTGTAGACTGAATTAACTTGGTGTTGGGTGGTGGCGGTGGACCAGGGCGTAGCTATAATCTTTCACAAGAACACTGCGGTGTAGAATGATGCAATATAGAGAAAATTTGTTAAAGTTTGCCATCTTTAGTAAAAAAAAATGAATAATGCTGTCTGTTTGATCACCATGTGCTTAGAGCAGTGGTGTGTCAAGACATTTCATTTCCACTCAAATGTTTGGACAAGTGTTTGAAAATGTAGCCCTAGGTACATTACAATGTGTGGATGTTCTATGGTGGTGTTTCCTAAACTTTCTGCTGCCCTGATTGGTTTCAGATATGAGACACTTTCACAAATATAATAACTAGCCCACAAAACGGGCTCTTGTGTACATTAAGACGGAATCCACATAGGCATACATTTGTATCTGACTACTAGTTATAACACAGCATGTGTTTGTATCCGTTTACTATATCACAGCCTGGGCAAAAACAACAACAAACAGTATGCATATACACTCCAACCTGTAATTCGTGCCAGAGTTTCCCTTGCGAATGCCCTTGATCATTTCCTGGTGTGTGACGCGAAACTCTCTGCCAGGAAACAGCAAAGTGGCCATGACCGCAGCCTTCGAGTGTGTATGAATGACCGCCTGGGCTCCTAAACACAAAAAGGATTTTTAAAAAGAGGTATTGTTAGTTAAAGAAAAAAAAGTATGCAAGAGTTACAGTGATGCACCGACTTGGTTTTCACCTCTTATGGTGTAGGCGTTCATAAACAGGGGCGTGCACTGGCTCTTCTTTAGCTTCTTGCTTGCAGGAGGACATCTGATATCACGCTCCTCTATGTCACACACAAACATGTCGTCTGGCTGCAGAAAAAAACACAATTGAGTGTATGATCTCAGGATCCGGCGAGTGTGTAAACTTTGGGCTCAATGGCACGACCGATGAAAAATGTCGTACCTGTATCCTTTCCTTCTGAACTCCGGAAGGAGCGATATAAATGTGGTCTCTGTGGGCAGCAAGTATATGAGTTCAACTATTATGTTTACGCTGGTTAAGTGGATGATAAACCAGATAGTAAAGTGTAAACCAACCCACGTCGAAGGCTTATTCCACCTCCTGTTCCGGTCACCCATCCAAGCTGATAGAAAAGTTTGCAGAGTTCAGGAATAAGAAGGCGTGGGTGCTCTTGATCCTGCAAACAGAATACAGTGCTCATTTCCCCCAAAAAAACTTCCGGCCCTTTTAAGACACTTTTATAGCAACGAGGAACGAATGAAACTGAAAATGTATTTTACAAATGAAAAAGCACAAGAACCACTGATTCAATACTATGGAGAACAACCTTTAGATTTCATTACAGCTACTACCAGGATTGGGGAATATTTGCCCATTCTTCATTGCAGAATTGTTCGTGTTCAATTAACTTTCGTCGTCACTGGCAATGTACCTCTTCCAAGATCAGGTCAGGATTTCCTATCCTTATGCCATTACTGTTTTTGGCAGTGTTTGTATATACCTGGAAGAATCCAGGTTCTTCCTTCAGTTCTGACCAACTGGCCAATTCCTGCTGAAGAGAAACACGTCCATAACAGAATGTTGCCATCACCGTGCTTCACAGTATCCTAGGTATCGTATATTGTTGATAGAGTGCTGCGTTTGGACTCCAGTTCCAATGGGCCCTGATGAGTCTGGTTCCTCTCAAGGTTTCTTCCTATAATTTTCAGGGAGTTTTTCTTTGCCACAGTCGCCCTCGGCTTGCTCAACAGGTGTTTCTGTATCTGTTGGTCTTGTATTTTGTAAAGTTGCTTTGAGACAACGTCTAATTTAAAAAGCGCTATGTAAATGAAGTTGACTTGACTTGTTTGGTTTGTGCCGAACAACCTCGGCCTCTCCTCACCACAAATCCTCATTCGAATCAAATCCTCGTAAAAAAAAAAGACTCAGCATGACACTTTTTAAGGAGTGGCTTCTTTATGGCCAGAGAATTCAAACCTAAGCTTAATAATTCTTGTGGAGATAAGATTATGCTCTGAGGCATTTGTGAAGCTAGTGTAACATGATGTTACAATTAAGCTTATCAATGATCAGAGATTTTGTTTTACCAGGAGCTTGTTGATGTTATCAAGTGCATTTCGCTGTGGTGACAGAATCTAAGCAATGTATTACCATGCAAAAGTGTGTCGAATGTGAATATATTTTACCCAGGGGACAAAATAAACAATAAACACATAAAATACTAAAAGTTGGGCAGTAAAAGATTGTACTTTTGTCCGATAAATTACCACTTCAGCTCTTCCAGACATGAGAAGTTTGATTTGTCTTTAGCAGGTAAAAGTTTCTCCACTAGAGGGCAATGTTAGCAAAACTTTAATTTGCACAAATTAATAAACTAATTTAGTATAAAACGTAATTTTTATTCCTCAATTAAAAAAACATTTAGTTATTTACTTCAACCTATGAGTAATAAATTATGTTTATTTATTGAATTTAACATTTAATCGAAAAGTAAAATATTTTGTGTAAACTTTGTATGCCTGCTTCTATTGTTAATTATCTAAACATGTGATCAAACATCAATTATACATACAAAAATGAGTTTATATATTTAATTTTGTTTATATATTGTTTTATTTAAAAAAAGTATTTTAAAGTTTTGAAATCGTTTGTAAATACTGGTTTATTTAATTAATAAAATATTATAATCCCTTAAAGTAGTGAGCGGAACAACTAGAATCGTTTTCAAATATTATTTTATATGTTACTTATATTTTACATTCTTGAGTAAACCCGGATAAATGTAACTTTATACTTATTATTATATATTTATTAAAGTAACTGCAGCTGGTCGGTCTGACTTTAGCTAGCAGGCTAACTAATAAACATTAGCATTTGTTATACAGAATATTACTCAACATACCAGCGCGTCCTCAGTGTTGTTAAAATCTCCGTTTTCTGTAGCAGATGCCATTATTAATAACTTAATAAATGATTATTAAATGCTTAAATACTTTCAAATATTGTTTGCCTCGAAAGCTAAAAGGACCCACGAGAGCGAGTAGTCTCCCATCTCGCCTGACTGAAATTCGAAGCTCTCGCGTGAGGGCGGGGTTACAGGTTGTGGGCGGGGTTACAGCGTGTGGGCGGGACAAATCGTGTCTCGATTTGTTTGTGTATCTAAGAAAATTTTCCTATTAAAATGTCATACACTATTTAAAAGTGTTTTTAATTTTAAAAAAAATTCTGTAACGTATTAAACGATAATGTAAAGAGATAATTTGTTTTTTTTTAACCTTGAAGACCAGACGAAAATGCTCTATCGCTTAACTTTCACTTCACATTTAATGCTGCAACTTTTTGTTAAAATAAGTTAAACTCTAAATTTTATCGCTAAACTAAATAGCTATTTTAAACTTTTATAGTTTTACGTTAACTATTTCTGCACTGCATTCTTCTTAATGGACTTCACGACACAGCAAAATAACCAATTAAATGCTTGAATGCATGGTGGGCCACCTAGTGGCGGATTTATTCTTCATCACTAACTAACTTCACCTGCTGGGCAAGATAACCACTTGAACCAAACGTTCACTAGGACACAGACTGGTGAGCGATTTAAGCTTGCTTAAAGGACACTAGTCACCCCAACCATGGACTGTTCTCTCTGTTACCATTTGGTAGACGCTTTCACGCTCTGAAAACCAAGACAGAGAGAACGAGAAGGAGCTTTTTTCCACAAGCTATTCAGACTTTAAATGGAAATTATTATCACTGTCACTTTATGGTCACTTTGGACACTTTATCAATACCTGGACATTCATAGACACTTTAACAACAGTCACA
>JAOTRQ010073642.1:0-12155 GCA_028565875.1 Hoplisoma paleatum
AGAGAGAGAGAGAGAGAGAGAGAGAGAGAGAGAGAGAGAGAGAGAGAGAGAGCTTTTATGAATGGTTTTCATAGAATTTAAAATTATGTAATCCTATAAATTAGCATAAATATATTTTTTTTCTTAATGAATTTCAATGTTTCGTTGTCATACTTTGAAAACATCAGAACACTCTCTGGTCTCTTATGTTGAGCATGTGTTTGCAACATAATTCTTTATTAAGTTTCAAGTCCTGCCAATTAAGCCAAGGAGAATCTTCCCTCCATGGCATATGGCATTGTGCTGTTTAGCAAACCAGCATTAAGGTAGAAGTTAAATTGCCAGACTGAATAATTCTAACAAGGTAATCTGGTCTGGCATCTGCCACTGCACACTAGACCATGAGTGGAAACGGTCCAGGGGGCATTGGCTAAAACGCTGTGTACTCATTAAACTAATTGCAGCAATCTGTACTTTCCTCTTCCTTTCAGCCACATCTTTAGCATGCATGGTCTGGGTGGTGACAGGTCAATTGCTCGGTTATTTGGTTCAAGCTTAATCACTCCCCCAGTGATAACACCGAAGATATATATGAGGGAAGCCTTAAATAAAGAGGCTCACTCACACGTGAGACGATTGCTCTGGGCCTGGATGATGTAGTGTAAATAAAACCATGCTAGACTAGCACTTTTTTATATTTACACATGTCCAGTTTTGTCTTCCTCTGCTGTGGACCACGTATGCTGGACAAAAGCTTCATTCCTCTGAGTAATATACTGATCGCATGCCTCAGGTCTACTTACCAGGGTCCTTGAAGATCATTTTAAAAACTTAACACATGAAAAATGCTCTAAATTGATTGACTAATGTTAACTAACATTAAAGAACGACTTCAAAACAGTAGGTAAAGTTTTAGCTGGTCGGTTTTGTTGAACCCAGGAACTGAGAAACAATAGACCTGGCAACACAGCTCATCTGTGTGTGCTCATCGTTTTTTCTTTGCAGACATGGGGACGAACTAATAATATGATGAATCACCTCCTCTTATCTTTGGCTCAGTGCAAATTTAGAAACCAGAACGCTTCACCAATCAGATGGAAGATTTTCTCTAGGAGAGGCGGGACAAAGCTGCCAGACTCTGCACTGCTTTCTGAAGCAGGTGTTATAGATGTTATACAATCCACATTTCTTATTCACAACATGAAATAACAGTGATCTCTGTCCTAATGACATTTTAATTACCAGCACGTTTCTTCAATGAGTTCAACTCGGCTTTAAGTTTCTGAATGTATTTTCTGTAATGGACTTATTTAAATCTTACAAAAATTAAACTGGGAAGTTTGATCATCATCAGTCGAGAAAGGGTTTGAACAATTGGGTTAATCCTCGGCTGTTTAGAATGTCTGACTCCGACCCTGCTGGATAAAGGTGTAACAATATAAAAAGAATCAGGTTTAATAGGAATCTATTCATATCAGTGATTCTTTAAAAAAAAAAAACTTTTAAACAGCATGAGACTGGTGCTATAGATGTTGTAACACACTAAATTAATCTATTAGTTTTGACAGTTTAAAGTCAAATTACATCAGAAAAACGGACATTGCTTAAACTGTTTATAATTCCTTATTATTATTAAGAAACTGTAAAAGGAAACCTTGTCAAGGTAATAAACGAATCGTCTGAAATGTATTTAATCATATAATTAACCCAGTATCCTGAATCATATCACATTGTACATAGAGAGGTTCCACATAGAGAGATCACACACCCCTGCTTACCAATGCTTTTTGACTTTTGTAATAGAAAACGTGCAAGAACTCGCTAACAAAAAAAATGCTTCCACTACAGTAAATTCATTGATGTATACACTGTGTCTCTTTCCACCAAGTTCTAATCAGATCATTGTGAATTATGCTTGTAATGTTTAATTCAGCGTTTCTTTTTACTTTTGCAAACTTAACAAAAAGATCCAAAAGTTACATCATCTATACAGATTTAGTGCTCAAGCTAAGATCAGACTGGCATGATGCATCTTGATGCAATTCAAATGAGACTGTGCAGTTGAGCCATAGAGCGACAATGAATTTTCAACAAATGAGTCGTACATCAGTTAATTCTCTTCATTAGCGAGCAAACAAACACACATCCTGAGGGATGAAGACGCACCGACGACACAACGCACAAACTCCACAAACTTTAACCGCAGACAATAAATCAAGAAAAGGGACAAGAGTTAAAAAAAGAGAGTCATCATAGGCACACGAGTGTTCATTTATCAAGACACAGTGAACAAACTGCTCCCCCAGTGCCCACCGTTCAGAATATAAAAGCAAATATAATTGGCTTCCTGTTGGTGGGTTGGGATATATTTCAATTACCATGCAAAACTGATTCATCTATAATGTCTGTTTTCATGCGTCACGGGTTGGCATCTCATGCTTTTAATTATTGTAGTTATAGCTATAAGTTATAGTCATTATAAATAGTTTTTTTTGTCTTTAGTTGTTACCATACTGCTAGATCTGTGGAAGGTAAGTGCAGGTCGGCGATCTGAAAACCTTTAGACAGTGTAACTGATGGAACATTTTTAATATGTAGGCATTTGTGGTTGTATTAATTACTTGTTTTATTACAGTAATCATACCCATATGGTGACCATTAAAAAAGAAATGCTATTAAAACAGCTACAAGTTCAAATTTCATAGAGAAGTCTATTTTTTATTTTAGTTTGTTTGTTTTCCCTAAAAGAAAGTCACTAATGTCTTTTACTTGGCAAACCGCATTAATCTCGGTCCCTGAGCTACTTGCTAATTCCAAGAGACTGTTGATTAGCCACTACCAAAAAAAAAAATCAATGTAGAAAACTATTTGCAATTCATATGTTGTATACGCTTAAAAGCACTAATTTGTTTTAATAGCAAAGGACAAGCTAAGTAGTGATAAATAAAAAAAACATTCACTATTTATTTAAACGATTGAACAGATGGATGGTGGGTTGTTCACCATTATTTTTAATGTTCCTTTGGACTTAAATGCTTTTTCCTTGAATTGTTGTAATCGGGGAATTATAGATTGCAGGAGTCAATTGTGTAATGTAACTTGATTTATTCGAATGTTAAATGAATAATTCACAAATTAAGTAATTATTATTTTATTATTAATAGGCCACAATACACCCCAAAAACTGCTTAATATTCGCTACTGGTTCTTAAAAGAAAGCTTTTCAGTACTCAAGAAAAGTATGTATGTATTTTTTTAAGAGGGAAGGAATTACCCACATAAATGTCAGGGATCCAGGTGGGACGCAAGCTTTATATGTGATGAACAGCAATTTACAGGAAAAGCTGAGCCTAACCTTTACAAAACTCCTTCCGCTCTATAAAACCTGTGTGTTTGTGTGTGTGTGTGTCCGTTCTTTCTATACCTCGTTTTAAATGTCACACTGTTCAGATGAACAGAGGCACACATGTCATTAGGTTATTGATGTCTCCCTCAAATATGCACCGGACTACAAATTTTAATCTGGTCAACCTGATCGAAATGTAGCCGAATTACCCCTTTACTGAAGGTGATTAATGTAAATGTTATCCACGTTGTACAGATGAACATAATTACATGCACAAGAACATGCATAGTTACACAAATGATTACATTCCTATACAGATGTGGTCAGTTTTACACCAGTAATCAGTTAATAACTGATTGAAGACTTCAGTTTAAACAGCAGAAGACACAAACACTATATTCATCACTTAATACCTGGGAATCTCGCATCCCATGTGATCGTTGGTGCTCGCACCATTTTAGAGAAAACAAGCATTCTTTGTTTTTTTTTATTACCCATGATCAGAACCCCATTAATGTCCAAATGGGACCACAATCATCTCGTTCGAATGTACCCTGTTACTGCCAGTACCAGTTAACACATAGGCATTTAGGGTTAACTGTCTTAATTCGACACTAATATTTATAATAATCTTCTTTTTGCCACAATTTAAGATGTTATTGTGATGTTACTAGTGCAAAAAATACACCAGATTATTATTATTACTGTTTCATGTGGATTTATTTACATATTAATTATTTATTTTTCAAATAAATCTCTGGTGTATAAAATGTATATAATATACAAACAACATAACACCTCTATACCTCTTCCAAAGTCTCATAGATCCAAATTAAACATTAATTAAAGCTAAATCCAAAGCAAATTTAAGATTTTGATCCTTTGACTTGTGCATATTTTGCAGGTGACATCAGTTTGTGTGGATTTTGCAAAAATAATACGTGTAAACCGGCCCTGTTAGTTCAAGTAATTTGACTTGCCAATTATCCACAGCTAATAAAGAATCTACGCATGGTAGAAAATCCAAACATTGATTTCAGCAGGACTGTGCTAAACGTCTAGGGCTTTTCATAAGGCAACAAACTAGGGTATGGTAGCAAAATCAAAAGTTTAAGAAAATAAATAACTAGCTGATGAAATAAAGAGCTAAATTATTTCTGGAAAGAAACAGTGCCCAGGTGGAGTTGCTATATTTTCACTAACACACCTGCACCAAGAGTCAGAAGGCCAAAGTTAAAAACACGACTAAAAGGACTCAATATCCACATAGTGCCAAACATTAAATAAAACTTCACATTACCAGAAACTATTACAAAAAAATGTTTACCACCATCACAAAATAAGTGTTATGTTCACCAACATGTCAATATATTATTTGTCATGTGACCACATGGTCCTAGTTTCAGTAGTGTTAATCCAATATTACATCCTTAAAGATTCCACATCTAAAAGTTACTTGTCCACTTAAACATTTCCAATTGAAAACACCATACAACAAAAATATTATCGTCCTATTTCTGTTATAAATAAAGAACAGAAACAGAGAGTTTAAATAAAAAGAAAGTGTGTTGACCTGATTAATCATGATAAGACTTTAATAATAGCTGGCCACATGAAAATATCCATACACACTATTTATGCAATATGTTTAAAGCAATATTTGTTCCCATAAACTTAACAATCTTGTCTGAATAAAGAACTGAGAATAAAAGTTACAGTAATAAACTTTACAAACCATCACTAGCCACCATCTTGCTAACATGTTGCCATGTGAGAAAATCACCAACATTAAATCTTTAAACGGTCAACAAGGTAGCTTAGTGGTTAGCATTGTCGCATCACAGCAAAAGGGGCTTTCTGTGTGGAGTTTGCATGTTCTCTCCATGTCAGTGTGGGTTCCCTTAGGTTTCCTCCTAAAGCCCAAAAACATGCACAAGGTTGATTGAAGATGTAAAGAGATAAACTCTTACCCAGAGCACTATGGTTAAGAGAAAGATCAGCAACCTACTTTGTAATAACAATGCAGAGGGACTCTTCAGTAATATAAATAAATCTTTTATTATATCTTGAGACAATTTCTTGCCAACTTAAAAGAAAATTTAAAAGTTTGAAGCAGGAAAAATTAAGTAATTGCTAAACCACTGGATCAGTTCATGTCCTTTAGGATGGCTCATTAATGCACATAGGGATAGAAGTGATCCAACAGACAAGCTAGTGTAACACAATTCACTTAAAACGTTAATACTAGTTATGATAGAAGTGTCAAAATACACAACACATTACACTTTGTTGCATATGGGGTAGTTACAATGGGGACCAACAAAATATTACGAAGGCAGTCATAAATCGAACTCCTCTACTATCAGTTTGGACATCCATTGTACAGCTCGCCGCTGATCGTAGCTCTTGCTTGTGTCTTGATGCCTATTATCCAGCTGTGAGTCTCACCTATTCAGACCGCTGTCTAAACCCTCTCTACATCGCACTTGTCAATTCAGCTTACCGTCGAGCACGAGAGCAAATCTTGGAAGATCCTTTCAGTTAAATCAATCCTCATTTCAGCACACACGGCTTAGTGCCAGGAGCTACGCTTGCCATCATTTAGACAAAAACAAATTCCACTGTAATGTAGATAAAACAAGAGTGACATTAAAGTTGCCGGCATACCGTGTACAGCCTGTAACCAGCTAATTCCCCACAAAGCCAGAATAAAAGATGCCAGCATTCGAAGCAATGTGCCTGTAGCAAAGAAATCAATTTAGGTGAGTCCACGATGATTGGCAGCTGGTGAGAAAATGGATTTTAGTTATCATCAGGGCAGAAGATCCATCACCCGCCGTTATGCACATGTCACGTAAGACATGGGGGTCAAATAAACCTGCGGTCAGCATTTGAACCTGCATAAATCAAACGGCATCATAAATCATTGTACACCTCTTTATAATACAAGACCGTTGAAATCTCACAGACAACACCACCTCACTCTGTCCTACCTGTAGTCGTTACTATTAATTCAATTTGTAAATGATCGAATCAAATCTATGCCCAGTGGGAAGACTTTTATAGGAGATGTGGTTGTTTACTACAAGAGTAAGTGGTTACAACTTATATTAGGCAATGCCAATACAGTTTATAACCCCGGGTGTCCACTTCAGTCATCTAAAAAATGATAAGCTATCATTTATTAGCACTATTTATGTGCACTTTCGAGTCATTATCAGACCAAGACAGAGTCACCAGATAGAACATGGCCTCCAGTCTGATAGGATGTAAAATGACGGGAATAAACAGGGTAGGGTTGTGTAAGCTGTTGCCCGGGGTGCCTTCTCAGATTTAAAGGAGAACAGAAGCTGAGGCTCTTAATTCAACTGATTTGCGGTGGTTATGAGTGTCATTACCTCAGTCAGTAGCAGATTGATTCCAGATGGAAAATGGGTTAAAAAATAAATAATTTGCTGACTGATTATCTTTGCCTCCAGGACTTTTATCAAATTATTCTTTAAGACAGTTATTTTGTAAGACAAATTACAAATACAGAAGTTCTACCTTGGCTATTTTATCTGGGGGTTTTTCTTCCGTAAATGACATGTGCTGAAATCATGTATCAATCTGCCAGTCATGCGGCTCTGACCACACCCTCTCCATCGCCTCTTACATTAATACAGGCTGGCCTGGATGGGCGTATGGCCCTTTGGCTGCCAAATTACAACCTGGCAACTCTTCAGGCACATACACGTCAGCTATTCACTGTCTCGTAAAGGTGAAGAGAAGTTAAATGTCAGGTAATGCTTTTTAAACTGATTGCCATTGGGGTCAGTGGTTAATGTGATTAACATCGATGCGGGGTGCTCATTATCACATATGTCAACCGGACCTATTCTTTTCTATTAGAAAATGCTAATTCGTTGATGAATAGAAAGTCGAGACGTTAAGAAAATTCTCATGTATTGTGTAAAAAGCTTCATGTAACAGTAAACGTAGATATTAAAGTTATAAGCAGGTTTTAACAAAAGTAATCATCAGAAAACAATAGTTATTTAGATGCACTAATATATAAACGCCAGAGCTTCTGCCTTGGATCCAGGTAGGTTTAAGAAACCAGTCAATGGTAGATAATGTCATTGTCCAAGGCCTGTCTACACAGTAGCCATATGAGGCCGGGCTTTGTCCTGTAAGCTTTGGCAATGGACTGAAGACCTAAAAGTATCTGTGTGACCTGGACAATAGCAACAAGTGCAAAATGAATAGTGGACAAGTGCAATCGCTTGCACGGTTTCTTTTTAATATTGTACTTATTTTAATTATGTTTCCTATTCTTGTTTTATTTTATTTTATCTCTGTGTTTTCTTTGTTTAAACTATGTAAGGTGACCTTGAGTGTCAAGAAAGGCGCCCTTAAATAAAATGTATTATTATTATTATTATTAAATATCTAGATCTAGGGAAGAATTGGTCAGGAAGGAGCCAACTGAATAAATGCACAGACAGACAGACAGACATGTTTATTATTCCTCAATTAGAGTGGGTTGGCATTAGAAGCATGACATGGTCACGCTAAATTAGGAGACAAATGGCGGTAAATGCACAAATAATAAAAATAATGTAATAACAATGTTATCAAGCATGTTATAGCCAAGATATGATTCAGAATGGATAATGATTTTGCATTATAATCTCATTTTTACTGTAGTCATCTTGGCTTTAAATAATATGATCAAAGAATCTGTACAAATGTAGGATCTCATTTTTAATTTAGGAATTCATCCTTATGAGAAAAAGAAACCATCCAGATCAATCAAAATAAACACCTAATACACACATTTATCGATCACACCTAGTCCAATCACATCACATCTCTATCAAGACTGGGCAGTCTCTAAAGAGCACAAAATCATTACAGGGATCTCAAAAAATATATGAGACAGAACAATAATGGCGTCATATAATGGACTCCGTTTCATACAGTGCAGATGAAGTGTCAGGGTTGCTGGATACGATCAGTCGATCAGGAGATGATAAGTCATGACCAAATGAAATAAATAAAACGGACCGCTGCTTTTCCAGTCTGCTGAAAACGAATCGAATGTTCTCCCATTTATCTTTTATGGTCAGTTCTCTTTTCCTCCCAGTGAAGATTTGCTAGTCTTTAATGGCTCCACAGATATAAATAATGTTAGTCTTTTCTTTTGAGATGCAGAGCTACAAGCCTGACATACATTCTCTTTTTCCTCTGTTAGTCTTTGATTTAGTTTTGATTCACAGCACAATGAAAACTAACCATCTCCAGGGTTTTTAAATAGAACGTGGAGGGCAAATAAAATGCTAGAAATTCTGTTTTTGTTTCAGCGTTTTAATACAGAATGGAATTCCTGAATAGAACTGGTGCAGGTACGGCATCTGCTGGGTGGTCCGTGGTGCCCACACGGAGGCGAGGGATCATGGGAATCAGTGTGTGATGAGACGAGCCTTGTATGAAGTCATCCAGTGTAGCTGAAGGTGATCGGATTGGAGGTCAGCAGTAGTCGTGGGAGTGAAATGCAATTAGATTATTAGATATGAGTGCTTGGAAGGAGCAGTTTTTTTATTTATTTATTTTTAGGACACGCAAGTTGGCACAGCTGTACAGTTGTGGGTCCGGTTACTGTCTGTACGTAATTAAACGTGGCAGAATGGTGACATTTTCTTTTTTCTTTTAATTACAAATCCTTGCCCTGCCTTGGCTATCTCAAGTAGCTACACATAGCCAATCACATCTGTATGTAGATGCCCAGCTAGTACCAAGAATGCAAATCCGAACCCTGAAAAGCTGTATAGTCAATCCTGACACTTGAATTTGACCATAAAATGTTTTGTTTTCTATTTCACTGGCATCTATCGTTGCGCCATAAACCTGGATGACAGTAATTTTAATGGTTAGACATGAATTTAGATGGCCGTCGGTCAATCATTCTTTATTGCTCATGACCCAGGCAGCACACAGTGTTTTTGGCTGATTGAAAATCCCCTAATCCTGTCTGTTATAATCCGCTCATCCCAACTACAGTGATGCCAAATTGTCTTTGTGTCATGCAGTCATTTATATAATTATTGTATACAATTATAAAGTCAATCACAAAACACTTTCTCCAACAATAAAGCAATCCACATATACAGCAGGTCCCATATTCAGACCTTAACCGGAAATATCTGGTTCTTTTCTTCAGGTGTGGCCATGAGACGACACAGTCATGACGTCTCACCCTTATAGCTGTTTATTAAATGATTAATGTAGTAGTTTCAAATGCAATTGCTCATCCGAGCCTGTACGAGTACTCCACATTCCTGAATGCACAGCCGCATTGTTTCTCAGAATCTGGCCTTCAGTTTAACAACTTGTTAAAAAAACACATATGAACATATTCATATGTCACAGATGAAGAAATATGAAAAGCGGAAGGTGGAGAGGTGCGGTCAAGGTCAGAAATAAATAAGATATATCATGACAAAGAGGATAGTGATTATTACATACACACACAAACACTACAATAACACACTATTTTCTAAATAAATATGACCAACAACATAATATTGCCATATTTGAAATGATATATTGCACATCTTTGTTTATCACATATAAAATGAAATTTAAAAAAAATATTTGAACACTTGGTATCTGGTACTTGGCCGAGATAAAGTTTGCAATTTCTCTTTGTATGATATAAACTATTTGAATCTATTTGAATAAATTATTCACTTTTTATTTGGGGCAGCAGTGGCCTAGTGTTTAGAGAACTGGGATCGTGATCGGAAAGTTGATAGTTCTAACCACAAGTGTGCTCACTGCTGCCATCTAGTGTGTGTAAATGTGTGTTTCACTGCACGGATCAGGTTAAATGAAGAAATAAATCAGCTGTATGTAAATGCACAATAGTGAAAAAGTATTTAAAGTCCTAACAGAAAGATGTACTATATATAAACAATTAGCTGTTTTTGTATTTCGTAAGATACATTCAGCTTAACTTGTTATTTTGTCAGATGAATTAAAATATTTTCTTTCCCAAATAAGTTGAAGAAACAATCCCAGTGCAGATCCGTACAGATGAATGTGTGCTAAATGCACTCATCATAAATCTTTCATAAATCATACTTGTTAGTAATTTCTGTAAATTTATTTTTTGACGGGAAACGATGAAGGAGAGAGGAGGAATGTCTCTCGTGTCCGAGAGAGCTTATTGTCAGGATTTTGTGCTATCTAATTTACATCTTTTTGGACATATCAAAGTTCATGAAGTGAAAGTAGACCAAAACGTTTCTTTTCATTAAGATGGTACAACACTGGGGTTCATAAAGGAATTATAAAGTGTTATTTGATATGGTGTTCTCACTGCTGTGGTGTTTAACTAGTCTTGCTAACATTAAGCTGCAAATTAAGCTCTAGCATGTTGGTGATAGTTCATCGTGTTTGGCTCGTGTTTCGTTTATTTTATGGGACTGCATGCAATACATGATGTGATTCGGTGTGCAGTTCTAGGTTCCCTATAGCTCTGATTTCACTAGACAGTTCAGGTGGGTTTAGACAGTAAAGACTGATGTGTTTGAAGGCTGAGCGGGTTTCAGGGGGTAGGTAATGTGTCACTTTTCTCATTTCTGTTCTCTGCGTGCTCCTTTAGTTTTTCTTTTAAATACATTCTACTCTAAAATGAAGGAATTGAAATGAAACTGAATCAGAAATTACATTTTGCACATAAAGAAAAAGATTTACAGTTTGCAGACGTCCGGTCTGGGAATGCAGTAGCGCAAGTGTGTGTGTTTGTGTGTGTGTGTGTTTCCTAGATGTATTGCATATATCCATCTGTAAAATCTAACCAACTATTGAATTCCAATTTCTTTCTTTCTACCCTCGTCCGACTCCCGTGGCGTTGAGGCGTGCACAACTTACCTTCATCTTTTACAGTTTGTTTCCCACTAAGACAAATATGTTTGCTTTTCCAGTAACTGATGGCATTAAAATGAACTTGCAACACACTTTGCTTTCCTACGTTGAAAGTTTCCTCCATGAAGTCAATAACACATGGCAACCAGGTGTAGCCGTGACGATACAATGCGTCGAAGCGTGAGCGTGTGAAAAGGCCAGAGATGCAAAGCTCTGGGTGCTTTATGTTATTTGCTCGCATGCCTGAGCTGCACAAGCCAGTATTAGCTTCTTTTTTCTTTTCCATATCACTTATGCTGAGGTCTGTTTACTTGAGTGAATATATCATTTTAAGACTTGTTTAAAATAACACAAATGTTAAAGCTGGATACCCCACACCTGACCTTACAGCTCATGCTTTTATCTTACACCTCATGTCTTACCTCATGCTTGCTTGTTAAAAAAAAACGGCTAGAACGACAAACTGATAAAACCAAATGTCGTATCTTTAATTGACACACACAATTTTTTTTTTTACTGGCAACTACGGGAAGATAGTTTTTCACCTTCACGACTGTCACGGACATCATGCCTTCATAATGCGCTAAAGCTACAATTTATCCATGACTGGTACTATGGGCACTTCTCCTCTTTTTCTGTATCACTACTTTTAAAAAACTGGCATCAAGGAACATTGGCAATTTCACCTCAAAGTAACAAGAAGGTCCTTGGTGTGATCAAAGCTGCTCCGGTTGTTTACCTTGATCCAAATCAATGTAAGACACTTATTGTCAAATAAATTTATTTATTATATATATATATGGCGGCACGGTGGCTGAGTGGTCAGCACTGTCGATTGTGTCGGTTCGATCCCCGGGTCGGGCTGGGGACTTTCTGTGCGGAAGTTTGCATGTTCTCCCCGTGTCAGCGTGGGTTTCCT
>JAOTRQ010073653.1:0-12154 GCA_028565875.1 Hoplisoma paleatum
ACCAGTGAGAATACAGGAGGGAGGAACCAGTGAGAATACAAGAGGGAGGAACCAGTGAGAATACAGGAGGGAGGAACTTTCTCTCGTTGCGTTTCAAAAGATAAAACAGACATCACTCAGTTTTCAATGAAAAACAAATTCCAACGTTCATTTACTGTGATGTTCTGCCGTTCATGACACATCATGTGAACTCATTCACATTCAAGTTCTTTAGTAAGAAATGTGTTGCGTTCAGTTCAACGGTCACGAAAAAACGAGTGTGTTCAATGAACGCGTTCTTTTGAACTTGTTCACGCACGACACTGAGTACCTCAGATGTGGTGGATGCGGTAGCGATGTCAGGCAACGTCCCTACGTCCGTTCACTCATCCACTCGGTTTCGAGATCCAATCTTTATCACCAGTGCACACAAACTTTCTTTACAACGTTAAACAGCAAACTGGGTCAGTTTAATCAGAATTTAATAAATGTTATATAACACAATTGTTAGCTTTAATATGTATGCATTTCTTTTGTAGTTTCACACACACACAGTGAACTCAGATCTCTCAGCTCTCTAGAAACTTGTTTGCAAGAAAGGTTAATCATTTTCTTTACAATTTCTCCTTTCCCAAAGTGCATTAGGGTTAGGGTTAGGGTTATAAGGGTTAGGGTTAGGGTTAGGGTTAGGGCTATAAGGGTTAGGGTTAGGGTTAGGGTTATAAGGGTTAGGGTTAGGGTTAGGGCTATAAGACATTTTCTTACTTGTCTAGTTTTTTGTGTATTTATTGTTTAATTTTGTTAAAAATAGAATGTACTTGTTTTAAGATGTTTCTTTGAAACTGTCTAAATAGAAATATTAGCTGCAGCAAATTATATTTACGCACCTCTGACAGCGAGTCAGAATCAATCAAACAGCAATAACAATTTATTAATAGAACT
Source organism: Hoplisoma paleatum (assembly GCA_028565875.1). Classification (NCBI taxonomy): domain Eukaryota; kingdom Metazoa; phylum Chordata; class Actinopteri; order Siluriformes; family Callichthyidae; genus Hoplisoma; species Hoplisoma paleatum. The sequence goes on from JAOTRQ010073653.1 coordinate 922, forward strand.
TTATAATTATATGAATGAAAATTAAATATGACATGGATATTTAGATATTCCTCTTAAAGATGAACTGTGTGAACTCATTTCCATCTTATTTGCTTTTATCACATAAATGTGGCACTCTTAACTTGCAAATGTACAACGTACTGCATGTAAGTTTGATGCTGTTTGTTGTTGGTCTGTGTTGCTTTAATATACACACATATGTGTGTATGAGGGGAGAAGTATTTACTGCCACTGAAATATTGAATAATAAAAAAAAATTTTATTTTATTTTTTAACTAACCAGTAGCTAAGTCTTAAATATCTACATTACACTAATTAGCAAACAATTTCAAACAAATCAAAGACATTTCAGTTGTTATTGTAAGAGTTTGAATAATGTATGAATTAACAAACAATTATAGAACATTTCTCAAAGTTTACAGGTTAACTGAAGATACTAAATTGTCCCAAAATTGTCCTGGTTCCTTAATAACTAAGCCACTTTAAATTTGTGGCAAAAATTGTGGCAATGATAGATTCAGTTTTATTTCATAAGTTTACGATTTTTGTTGGGGTTAATTGAATCATATCTTTTTTTTCATTCTTTATAATTCAACAGTGAAAGTTTTGTCAGCGATGAACCAGCATCTGTCAATCCTGCTGTTCTTCACAGGTAAGAAAATTGCCTGCAAACATAAAAATCATCATCAAAAGTAACAATTAAGAAATCCTGCATGGACTTGCTTTCACTTACATTTTTCTCTACAGGACTTATACCCGCCCTTCCCATTCCTGTTAAGTACTATCTGGTCCAGCCAGGAAAAACATGGAGTGATGCCGTGGCTTATTGTAAAGCCAATTATTTCGGCATCGCTGCCAGTGAAAGTTCTGACAACCTGGTCAAAATTCAAGCTGCAGCTCAACAACAACAGTTCAGTTCCGGCGCTTGGATTGGACTGTACGATGACATCAATAGCTGGCGCTGGTCTCTAGGAAATGAGCCGCTTGGAGCTTATAGCTTGTGGTATTCAACATGTCCTAAAAACTCCTATCCACTAGAAGGATGTGTTGTAACAAGCCTACTGCGATGGTGGGATGCACCATGTTCTGGGTCATACCCCATTATGTGTTACAATGGTCAGTGATTCTTTTTCAGTCAGTTTACTATTTTGTTCTATAAAAGTTGATTTATTAAGCTTAACGATCATTTAAAGCTGTTCAAAAACAAACTTTTTATGTCACAAGCAATCCATGGTAGCTTTCATATGTTTTAGATAGAATACACCTCAATTATCTTAATGAAACACAACCAATCAGTATCCTCATGTGTGTCATCCCAATAAGATTAACAGTATTTTTTATTATTATTACAGCTACAATTACTGGTACAAACAAGTTTGTTTTCAATTCTACAAAGATGACCTGGCTTCAAGCACTGAGTTACTGCAGACAGCATCACACAGACCTGGCCATCGTGAGAGACGTAACTGAAAGAAATGCACTAGCGTCAAGAAGTAATGGAACTACTTGGATTGGCCTGAACAGAGACGCCTGGAAATGGGTCGACAACAGCAACAAAACCAATTTCATGTGGGCAGTTGGAGAACCTAATAATGCTGGAGGTCTAGATCATTGTGCATTTATTAATAACAACCAGGTCTTTGATGGACCCTGTGCCACCATAATGCCTTTTTTCTGTTATCGTGGTGAGATAATTTATCTGTTTTTTCTTGGCCCCTCGCCCCCCCGCCCCCCTATCATTGTACATTAATACATGAAAACATCCAAACTAAAAAAACACGCATGTAATTATGCACTAGTTGGGTCCTCTGCATTCATTCTGCAGTCCAATTAGTCCCAGATCGATCTATCTATAAATAAATCTACATATATATATATAATATTTATATATTTTTTCTTTGTGTAGTAATTACTGGGCAGCAGCAGATCATCAAGGTGAAACTTCAGTCAAGTGTAGATGTGAACAGTCCTGCAGTAAAGACAGCGATCCTGAACATGGTTGGTAATTCCTCTATTCATTTAGTTTCTGAGAATTCCAGGAATCTATCGCTTGCACCGTAATTATTATCGGATAGATTCAGTTTGTTTATTACTTTTACAGTTAGATGATGTTATTTTGTTGTTGTTCTGTAGATCCAACAGAAACTGATGCAGCTTGGGATAACTGGGGTGATTCGAGTAACTTTTAGAGTTCAAGCCAGTGGAGAAATATTTACCAAAATAACATCGAAATGACGTCTTTGAAAACTGGATGTGGTGATTTTTACAATCTTCAAATTATTTTGCCCCACATTTGAGCCAAAAAGCATCTGTAGATATCTTAACACTTGATGTATAATTCTATTGTTGACTGTTATTGTATCATATTTTAAATTCTCGTTAAACTTTTTATTATACTTGCTATTTGTATACTTGTAATAGAGTGATATATAATGGACTTGCATCTTCACTCCATTCATCACCATGACTCAAAAACAGCTTTGAATTAAACATTTGGTTAGGATTCCTGTACACATCTGCTTTTATTTAAAAAAAACTCTACTGCACATTGTTTTATTAAAAAATCCACTTTGTTTTTAAATGTATAAAACAATGCTAACAGGTGGTTTTGCTACATTTAAAGCTACATTCCTAGCTCTTAAAATACGTGTGCGAAAAACGCTACGGGACTAGAGAACTTCATCCTGAGCCAAAACTCAAACTCTGAACTCTAAGCAACACTGTCCAAACAAGAGACTTTCAAAATGGACACCCATGAATATAAACGTCTACAGATAATTTTAGTGTGGCATCATACAGTATATAGTGCATCTATAGTTTACTGTGGTGCAGTAATGTGTACTTCATTTGCACAAAGTAGTTTAGTTTAGTTTAGTCTAGTAATAATGTGGAAAATAGTTCCAATACACAATGTAGTATTGAATAATATTATAGTGCAAAATAGTTTTGCACAATGTAGTATAGCGAATAGAATACAATAGTACATGCTGTACAGTTTAGGACGGTAGAGCATTGTTTTTTGTTGTGAACCAGGATTGATGTTTAATATGGTTAAAGCTTTTTTTTTTTTACATCTATGAAATAATAAAAGCATCATCCCCGAACAGCAACTTTTTTCATTCTGTGTCGAATTAACAACAAAATTGCAAATGAACTGTCACGAGTTCCATGGAACAAATGAACTATTAAGAAACTTTATAAATGTGACATAATCAAATTAATCCAAAGATTGACCGCATTACCAATGCAGTCTTCTTTAATCAGTTTCATTTTAAAATCTTTATTGCCAAAAATCCATTCGAAAACTGATACGTCTATATCTTTCACATAAGGCTTGTCCAGATAAACAAGAAAAGAAAAAAAAGTTCATGTGTCTGGAAATCTTTTAAATGATTTTAAAGATTAAACTAAGACTAAACTAAGTGCAGCCCTGAACATGAAAACTATTTTTTGTTACTTCAGTTCCATCAGTATTCGAGGCAAATGTGCCTCATGTGCCAATGTTGCTCTTATTAAGTGCAAAGAAATTGTTGCTTTTATCACATGCATACAATCTCATTTATTAGATCATGATTCCTTTTCATGTCAAGATGAATTACCTTATATTACAACATCTTTAGAAAATATACAAAACAAGCTGATGTAAACAATGTATACACTAATGTATACAAACATCTATGTAAAATAATTTTATTCAATGAAATAATGAATTTTCATACCTGTTTTCAGCTTTTGTGTGTGAAACATATAGTAGGAAATTCAGAGAACTGATCCAACTGAAAGCCCTCATGGCCCTAGTCATGCTTTTAGCTCGTCTCTACACCAGGATCAGATTCCACACTGCTGCAGCCTGTTTTTAGGAAGTGGGAGGACATATTTAACATTATTTAAAACCCAAACACCTCCATGAGCGGATTTGTTCTACCTGAAATTCCTCACAGGAAGTAGTGATGGGTATTCGCAGCCTGAGGGGTTTTGCTTAAAACATGTGCAGAGTAAACATCAGTAATACATCATTAAATCACTTTATTCTGTTTTGCATTCTAAAGGTTTGATCGGTGACAGCCATAATTAATTTGCAGAAACGTTTGCATACATTTAAAACATGTCATAGGTGTTCAGGTTCTAAGATCAAGATTATCTGTACAAACAGAGATCAGTTAGTACAATCTGAATGAAACAGTGATCACTGAAAAGACCGGAACGTTCGCCAAGGTGAGACATAATTCAAGAAGATCAAATTCTACGATGAATCTGAAGCAGCTTTATAAGATTTGCCTTCATTTAAATGTCTCTGCTGAACAGTGATATTTTTCTTTAGTCACAACTAGACATGTATGGCATGTCTAAGCATGCAGTTGAGAAGAATGACCTTTGACCTTTGACCCTGGATGCAAACCTTTCAGACGCTCAGAGTGTTTACATTAAATCATTTTCAGCGACAGCTTTTTTCCTGGTCAGTCAAAACAAATCCAGCACCAGAAACACGAGCCACGATCTATTTAAATGCAACGAGATGCTTTGAAAATGTCAGAATCTGCTATAAGGAGCGAATGCAGAACAACGGAAGTTTATTGAATGATAGGCACAGCAGTAATGAGCAATGAGGAGGAGCAGAGGAAGGGCGTAGGTTGCTGTATGAGATGAGCAACTGTGAACCAGGACACAGGGCAGAGAACACACTGAGCAAAAAATAAAATAATAGTGGTTCAGACAGGAGAGGGAAACACTGGAGAGAAAAGAACTACACTGAACACTATAAGGGAGGACGACAGGGCTGCAATACGGGTCTGAGGAGAGAGGGACAAAATAATAAATGTTAATACAGAACAGGGATAGAGTGAAACGTAGATGATAGAAGGAAGAAGAGCTGAAGACACTAAATAGGAGAGAGGAACAGATGGATGGTGAACTGCTCGAGGCTGCGTACGGACGGGACCGTGAGCGACCAAAAATGTAGCGATGAGTGAAAGAGAGAGAGAGAGAGTTAGTAGGGACTGATAGAGAGCGTTAGTTCACCAATATATACAATGTTAATAATAAAGAGAGAACTGTTAGTAGACAAAATACACAACAGATACCCAAGCAGGAATGCGCCGAAAACCAACTGCCTGACAAAAACAGTAAATCAAAATGCTCCGATACAAACAGTGAATAGGAGAAAGATAAATGAGTGAGAGTGTTAGGACTACAGACGACACAAAAGTGGAGCAACAATAAATGGACGAGGAACAATCAATCGCGCACACAGGAGAGGAGGAGAGGAGGAGAGGAGGGACAGTGAGGGAAAGGCTAAAGAAACTTAATCTAGAACACACACAAACACACTCACCCGACGGAGAACACAAAGAGATAAATGCAGCTAACCAGGAAACATGAAGAGGCGCTATCACAAGGATAACCGCTCGGTATGATTGGCAAACAAACAATACTACACACTTGATCTGCGGAATTGGAAGCCTTAAGAAGGACGAGTAATCCAAGAAATGATTAGCCGCACCTGTGAGAGAGAAATCGAGTAGAGGTTATTAGGCGGGGCTACGGGAGCAAGCGAACGCGAGAGGTGCAGGAACGGGATCTCGCGGAAGGAACGCGAACGGGATTTCTTACAGAAAAACCTTTTTCAGACAAATTTTGCATGTTTCTGAGTAAATAAGAAAAGCATGGAATGCCAAACACGCACAAAAACACGTAGAACATGCAACGGTAACAAACCTTTATAGTCGCTGTTAAACTTTATAGTAATGTAGTTGACATTTACATTATAAATGTTCACATCATTTCACAATTAATTAATTTACAGTCCTACAAAGATGTTTTATTGTTAATGTTGTTGTTTTTTCCTCTGAGTCTGACCAAATTTGCCTCGTCTTGTTCATATTCTTCCAAAAAATTGCACCAATTCTTAACTGTATTATTTTTTTATAGAAAAGGAGCTGAATGTTGATATGAACTGTTTATATCTGCAACACATCCATTCATTTATTTTGTTACCAATTGTGCTGATTTCCTGCAGTTCACAAGTGAACCTATTTAAAATAACTTCTACTAACTACATTTTTAATTACATTTACTTTATTTCAAAAGTTGCTTATAATAAACGTTAATTTACCTCACAGTTTACCTCAGATGAACCAAACTTCTGGCTCACACTGTTGCTATGGTGAAGCATTCTGCCTGCACTCGCCACTGGTCAGCAATCGGACACTGGATGTTGGGTCGCAGCTGGTCAGCCAGCATCGGACTGCATGATTCTCATCGAATTCTCGACCGGGCCGGATCTGGCTCTATTGGTTCTAGCCGATTCTGACACTCGGCCGACTGTCATGACAGAAAAGTGGGACCTAAGCCAGATGATTGTGCTGGCTGGTATTAGGATTAGTCGTGGACTTGAGAGATCATGGAACACCACTAAGACATGGAAGTGAACAATTTTCTCAGATTTCTGAGATTTTGGGAAGAACTGAAATTAAATTTATATAAGACTCTTGCATTGACTCAATTCACAATGACTTTTGTGACAAGGACAAAAAATCCCCGCAAGTAATAAGCAAATAAGTGACCTTGAAGCAGCTTAGATCTGTTTGCATTCTGTTTGCTTTGCACTTTGCATTTGTTCTTTTCTGAAGAAAAATAAACTAATACCATCTAGATCAGGGGTCACCAACCTTTTTGAAACTGAGAGCTACTTTTTGAGTACCAACTAATGCGAAGGGCGACCAGTTTGATACACACTTGTGAAATCACAAGTTTATAACCTTTAATGACATGTTACTATAAAAAATTATTGATATTCATCTATGTGAAGATGCTGATCATGTCAATGATTTCTCACAATCATTTTCAACATTAATTTAACAAGGTAGGAAACAAATAAATATCAATATGCAAATTATGCAGCTATTTTTAGAACAGGCCCGAGGGAGACTCATGAAGTCCTATCGGGTGACCTGGTGCCCGTGGGCACCACGTTGGTGACCCCTGCGTTAGTATATCACAACACAGATGTATATAAGTTCTACTTTATATCAAAGGTCATCTTATAACTAATATTTGATCGCTGTCAACATGCAGCCAAAAGCTTCAACAAATCTTAGAATTAGTAAAGTTTTATGCATTTTATGCATTTTCTGACCTTTATAACATTTTAATGGCCCACTGGGCACGTCGAGGCAGTCTTATGTTTTAATTTATTAGCAGAACTGTGTCTTCTGACAGTGTATGTACTTAGCTGAGACATGAATTCATCATACCTCAAACACAAAGAAAATTTTATAAATTTTTAAAATTTATCTTTAATTCTTTTATCTTTATGAAAAGGTTCTGATAAAACCTCACAATTTTTAGATTTTGCTATATTATAAGCAGCTCGGGCGCTCTGTACACTGTTCTTGGCGATAGTTTTTTTTGTTTTCAGGTCATCAGGTCCTTCTCAAACTCACAGCACTATTAGGAGTGATGTAGCTACGGGGCAATTGAGCATCTCCAGTTCACGTAGTGTCGTATAATGTTTTTAGTATGTGGGAGTAAATCAAAGCGCTCACAGGAATCCCACACAGACACATCAACACGTAATCCATACAGGAAGTCCCGGACCTTAAATCAAACCTGGGACTTCTTGTTGTGCTAACCAATAAGGTGCTGTGCCACCATACGGTCAGATACTAGCACGAAAATACTTTTATATAAAATGATACACTGATGCTGCAATACATCAGCTTCAGTTTTCCTTCTGCTACACAGTCAATTAAAATTAATAAATAAAGTAAATTAATTAGATTAGCCTTAATAGCGCAGAACAATTCTGATGCTTTCTGTCACCCTGAGTGGCAGATCCTTTAGTGCAACTGCCCCCAAACTTTGGAACATTTTGTAATTCAAGTCTTTCAAAAATTTGCTAAAAACTTTTCTATTTGCTTCATACTATTCCCCGTAGTCATTATATTCTATTCTGTGTGTCTGCTTATGTAAAGCGTCCTTGGGACTGTGAAAGGCGCTATATAAATGCAACTTATTCATATTATCATTATTATTATTATTATTATTATTATTGATGTGGCAAATGTGTTGAATGTGTTTTGGTGCGTATTCTCCTTTAATGCTTTTGTAAGGATTTCGTCCAGGTATCACCGTCACGATATGGACACATAGAAAATGCTGTCACTCCAGTTCACATCACTTTCATGTCTTTAGACTGGTGGAAGAAACAGGAGCTTCCAGGAAAAAAAAACTCACATGCGATCTGATTATCTCAAGTTGTTCTTGTCCCCGAAACTTAATGTTTCATGTGTATCCAGGACTGATAACCATCATATCCAATCAGATTTAGCGTCTCTCAATGACATCCTTACAAGTGCAAAGGTTCAAACACCAGTTACTCCATTTTAACTACACTGCACTACCTACATGTTTATAAGTCTAATCTAATATCTCTAACTATTGCAATTGATTTTAAACTCATAGCTCTTGATTTAGAGAAAATAGATTCAACATTTGTATTATTTATTGGAAAGGAAAGGCTCGCTGCACCTTGTACGGCGATGCACCTTGAGCACAAATCAAATACCAACATTTCAACCAAACCGTGGTCTGTTTATTAAGATGAACTTTAATATTGCTCTGCAGCAAACAAATATGTTTACGCGCTTATCAGTGTAGCGTGACTGAAGCTCAGAAAGACTAAGCTCATAAATTTGCCCTCCACTTCGAAACACCATTCTGTCAGTCTTAATGTCATTCATTAGTGTGGAGATTGCAGCCAATTTGCACGGCCCAGATTTGAGTGCATGATATTGCACACCAAATGGTAAAGATCTTCACGCAACAGTCCTACATGATCGGGGTGTACGATAAAGCAGCAATGTCTACAGTGGAAACGTCAGTGATGAGCCACGATCCAGTGGAACCTGGGATACCTGTTCTAAATGATTTTTACTTTGTGGATGCTAGAACACCATAGAACACTAAACTCAGACTGATTTTTACCTACACAATTTTTGTCATGTGATTTTCATTGTGTCCCGTGAGTTACACGGGACTTTGAGGACTTCCTTCCTTTCTTCTTTCCTTCCTTCCTAAACCTTGAGGACTTCCTTCCTTCCGAGACCTTGAGGAGTTCCTTCCTTCTTTCCTTCCAAGACCTTCCTTCTGAGACTTACCTACCTACTTTCTTTCCTCCCTCCCTCCCTCCCTCCCTTCTTTACGAGACCTTGAGGACTTCCTTCCTTCCTTCCGAGGCCTACCTACCTACCTTCCTTCCTTCCTTCCTTCCTTGTGTTCTTTCTTTTCTGTGTTCTTTCTTTTCTTCCTTCCTACCCTCGATGATTTTTATTAATTCTTTCCATTAATTTATATTTACAACGTTTGCCACATTCCTTCTTTCTTTCCTTTTTCATATCTTCCTTCATTTTCCTTCTTTTATTCCACATTCTTTCTACATTTCCTTCCTCTCGGGTTACTTGATGACCAAGCAGAAAATCAGTGCAAACATAATCATTCCTAAAACTCAAACCCTCACCCTCACCCCCACCACCACCCCTCCACTGGGAGCTGTCGGTCGAAGCACTTGAATGCTGCTGGTGTTCCGTCGTCACTTCACTAAATCAACAGACCGTGGAAATCTTTCAGCTCATTCTTCCCTGTATCAGACTTTGCATTTATGTAGCTGACGCACTGGCGATAAATAGAATATCCTCAAAACAAGACACTGCATTGTTCGTAATAATATTAAAAATCTACAGTTTATATGACAGCATGTCTTTGGACTACCAGGATAGTGGAACACCCCAGAAAATAAAACACACACACACACACACACACATGACTCAGACCGATGCATAAAGTCTTTCATAAAGGTTTTAAAACAAGATGCAGCATCTACAATATAATAATTGCATCTTCACATAGCAGTGCATAACAAATTCATGGCGGATAGTTCTGTAATGGGATGTGTGTGCAGAATATGTTTAGGAAAATCAGGCTCAAAGATAGCCGTTAGCTTTTATTGGTTTATAAGTGTTTTGCTTTCATACGTCATCAGTCTCAGATTCGTTTGTTTTTGCAGAAGGTGGCTTTATTAAATACAGGCAGGGTGTAACAGTAATGACACCGCCAGTGCCGGTAAGTGTGGAAATGCTCTCTATATAAGGCATAAACTTTATTCCAGGAAGAAGATTCCGACACTCATGTCGCAGCAGAGCGTATCCCATCTCCCCTTCCAGACGGCCGCTATTCTTCACTCGGCAGTAACGTGATAATAAGCACTACGTCTGCGAGCTGACACTCGGCAATCTGATGAAAAAGCTTTCTGCCTCAGCGCTTTAGCAGTGTTAAAGAAAAGGCTGGATAAAAGAGTAAACGCTGATGGTGAGCTAAAGGCATGTCGTCAGGCGGCGTTCTCAATGGTTATATCCATTTCCATGAAAGAACCATAAATGTCATTTTCTCTTCACTCTCTCATCTCCTATCGGTAACGTATTCAACTGTTCAGAGAAGGTTCTCGGTGCTAATGCGGTCTTGGTGTAGCTTTTAGACTCACGTTGGCACCAATGTGTCATATTAGCATCCTTCAGATAGGAAAACGCTGAACGACTTTCTACAACGCTTTTCTTTTATCAGTCCAGAACATTCAGTAAAGTTAAATTGGTTTCTCCATTAGCCGCCATGACGTGCCTTTCAACACTAAGAAACTTTTGAAGTGGATTAAAAGAGCAGAAATGTATCATCATATCATTTTTAAATATTTTGAAATTATAATCACATTTTATTTTTTACCAAAGCTGTAAAATGGATGTATTGGGATTAATAAATGATGCTAAACGTTTGAAACCTTTTTACCAAAATAATCTTCGTACCAGTGACGGTGTGAAGAATCTTTTAATAATAACACATTAGTGTGATAGCTGTAGCGCAGTGAATTTTGTGCTATTAATCGAAAGGTTGAGGGTTTGAATCTTATCTCTACCGCACGTGATAGTAAGGGCCAACCGTTTTGAAAGATTGCTGGTTCGATTGCGAGAGTCGAGAAGTCACTACTGAAGTGCCCCTGAGCAAAGCTTCCCTAACTGCATCCTGGGCGCTGTGGCTAGGGCTGCAACATTTGATGGGCATGTGTGCTCACTGCTTCCCCTAGTGTATGTTCACTAGCGTGCATAAACGTGTGTTTGACTGAATGTATTGGGTTAAATGCGGAGGAATAAACTAAACTGAATTTACACACCCACGCACGCATATA
>JAOTRQ010073664.1:0-12153 GCA_028565875.1 Hoplisoma paleatum
TATGGAGAAATGTGTTTCGGATAGTGAACATTTCGGATACCGACCGACCTCTCGGAACGGATTGTGGTCGTTAACCGTTCCACTGTATATATCTCAACACGTTATAAAAACCTATAAATAAAATGATATAGTTAAGAGGGCCGACACGGTGGTTTAGTGCTTAGCATTGTTGCCTCACAGCAAGAAGTCTTGAATTCGATTCCTGGGTCCCTCAGTGTTTCCCCCCGAGTCTGTGTGGGCTTCCACCCACAATCCAAAAACATGCAGGTACGGTAAATTAAAGAGACCAAATTGGCCCATGTCTTTGTTTGCTGTAACTTGTGTATCGTTTGAAACTTGTGTGATGAATGATCGTCTCCTGGATATGAAATGATGGATATGACCCAGAGTTTAAAACATGATGTTAAAATGCTCAATAAATAAATAAAGCAAAGAATGAGAAAAAGCTAGCTTAAAGAGATATGTTTTTAAAAGTCTGTCAAAGAACAAAGTGATAAGCATAACCGGATATGCATTTTATATTTTAGGATCTATTAAATTGAATGCATTTTCAACAAACTTGCAGTTCAGTTGAAAACGAGCAGTTCTTTTGTTGACCGACAGATGTCAGCGCTGCACAGATTTTTAATGCAGGAAGCAATGAAAGCGGATGAATCAGGTCAAGAGGACGAGTGAGTGAGTTAGAGAGAGAGAGAGAGAGAGAGAGAGAGAGAGAGAGAGAGAGAGAGAGAGAGAGAGAGAGAATAGGTACAGCTGTATCGACTCTCTTAACTTCACTTCTGAATGATCCACCTCCATAAAGCTCCACACCACCACCTGCGACCGAACCGACTGCTCTGATCTGCCGCTGCACTCCGGACTTTCTTTTTCGTTGCTCCTCCAGAGTTTAACGTTTACTTTCGGTTCGGGACGCGCTGCAGAGGAAACGACAGCTTAGATCGGATTCTTAATCGGATTTCACATTTCTAGTTCGGCGTCTTGCTCAGCATGGCTGCGACCACCTGTACCAGGTTCACGGACGAATACCAGCTCTACGAGGAACTGGGAAAGTAAGTAAAATTCCTTTATTTCATCTTACATACATACATGCATACATTTGTACACATTGTATATATATATATTAGGGCTAGTCGGTTGACTATTACCAGAGCTTTGGTATATAAACACGTGTTAAATCATATTATTAATATTATTGTTATTAGATTATTGGACCCAATCCCGCCACACCTCGTCTATTAATCAGAAACCATATCAAGACCACAGTATACACAGATTCCAACAACAACCAATCAGCGCAGAGCAGGCACCTCTCTGCTCTGTTTTCATTGGCTAAAGTTTTATGTATGAAGAATAAAAACGCCAGGTATCCAAGAAACGTTACACGCCTATGATGTCAAAATAGTCTAAACTTTAGAAAGTTTTTTTTTTATTTAGATCTTTTAAGTAGGATGCATATTTAAGTAATGTAAGTGTAAATTTGCTTTAAAACATTTATTAAAAAAAAATAACTTTTGGACTCTTAACTCTGCATATCTGTGCTATTTAAGAACACAGCTTGTGACTAGAAAAATATTTACACCATTACAGGAGCAGCTTGAACTGTTGGCAGATTGGGTATATCGATTATGGTTTGTGCCAAATTGTGACACTTTGATTAATGTGTGCAAACCGTAGACAGATAATTCTTTCATTGTCTGACCGGAGTTACACGACTTAATTGAATAGTCTGTGTATCATTTTAGTCATATAAAAAAATATCTGTTAAATAGCATAGAGATACATGTGCTGCATTCAGTTGCATTCAGCATGCATGTGGTGTAGATGCCTCTGATTAGACTCACCAGACTAATCAGATATCTAAAGTAAAACATGAGAGGTAACGCTACACCTGGGTAACTCCACCCAATAAAAAATGAGCCAAAACTGAGCGCACAAATTCACAAAGACATGTTTAATTAAATCAAATATTTTTATCTGTTTAATTTTGACCATGGTTTTGGAGCTTTGTAAATAGTATACATACATTAAGACATTTTACCATCCCATCTTTCTCACACGTGCACTCCCGCTTCACTTACACACAATTTTAGAGATTTTATCCAGTTAAAGGAAAACAAAGTGCTCTCGCCCAAAAACCTGTTCAGACATGCTCATAACATGCCAAACTCATCCTGTGACTGGACACGAGCATCAAGGTGGGTGGGTGTGTGTGTGTGTGTGTGTGTGTGTGTGGGTGTGTGTGTGTGTGTGGGTGTGTGTGTGTGTGTGTGTGTGTGTGTGTGTGTGTGTGTGATAATCAATTTCAGGTTCTACTGCACACCTGGATTGGAGTCTTTTAATTTGTTCTTCTCGATCCTCTTTAACTTTATCTGTTTGAATTGTGAACATCTGTGAACCGCCTCTCCAGGTGTCTCCAGGTGTTTAATAGAGGCTTGCTGGGCTGCAATTTCATGTGGTCTGTCATTTTGACTGTGGTGCTTTGTTTCATAAACACTTCCACTTACAATATTATTTACAGTTCGTCTTGAATTATTTAGGACGGATATTTTTCATAAACTGACATGTTACCTTGCTGGTATCCAATTATACTAGTCAATATTAAAACTACCTTTGCAATATTTGCTGCTGAAGTAAGAAAGTGCTTACAAGGACCTGCTTACAAGGGCTCGATGCTTGATCAGATGAAGATATGCTGAATTAGCAGCCCAAATCAACTCCCGAACATGCGTTACATGTTTGCAGGGCTCAGTAGAATACTTTAAGAGATCACTACCATTAAAGAATACTCAGCATTTTAATTAATTGGGTTTCTTTGTTTGCATCACAGTTCAATTAGGCAGTAAGTGTTGAACAGCATCCATATGAATACCAGAACCAAAAGTTCTTCTGAACTTTATTAGGCTTTCACACTTGGCCTGCCTTTTTCACATACTGCGACTTGAGTGCAATCTCATTCCCAGGATACCATTTGCCCAGCTATCAATGTGATATGAAAAGCTGATTTATTTATTTTATTTGCATAAATAATTTCCGACTGTAGATAAAAAAAACCCCCCACCAAAACCAAAGTTGTTGGCTGGCCAAGATTCCCTTATGATAAATGACCCTAGGATGTCTGTCACATGTCACACAGTGCATCAAACTTGTTTAGTTTTGCACAGTCGTCAGCCAGTACTAACTCATATTCACGAGGTTCTCTGGCCAGTGGGATAGATGGACACACGGACTGTGTTCAGTTTGCCTGTTTTTGCAAACTGATGTTGCATCTTGTTGGTTTGTTCTAGCAGGCCTGCTACAATTTTGTTTTACTTTTTGTGTCCTTTTATTCAAGCACTCAGTATTTGTTGCTTTATTTTAATATATTGTTGCAAACTAAAGAGACTTTTCTTTTGATTCTTTTACATTACAGAGGGGCTTTTTCAGTGGTGAGACGATGTATGAAAATATCCACTGGACAAGAGTATGCTGCCAAAATAATTAACACTAAGAAGCTGTCTGCCAGGGGTGAGTTCTCAAGTCTGACATACTTGTCTTAATCAGTTTAGTAACCTTTTAAAAAGACAAGTTCAACACAAATGATTATGAAATACTGCAAACGTTTGTGGACCCACCATTTATAGAAATTAATCGTACCAGCTCCATCCTTTAATTTACTGACACAAAAATCCCTGCAACATATATCAGGCTGGCAAAAAGTCAATCTATCTATCTAAGTGGAAGGGGGGGGGGGCAACAAGCGAACTGCACAAGATACATCCAAGCATAAGCAAGAAATCAAAACACACCAAAGAATAGAAGAAGGACAGTAACACAAGATGGAGAATAGGTCACCAGCATGCAAAAGATGTCAGACACTTCTGGCAACAATTGAATGCCCAGAACACACCAAAGATGGATTATAAATAAAACTAAATATCTGGAATTTTTTAAAGAAGTTTTTGACCAAAAATAAACATTAAAATCAAAGAATACATGGACAAAATCTAGATAATAACTTAAAATCATTAAGAGCATGTAATACAAATAAAACCTATCAAATAAATAACAGGCTTTCCACCGACACACACTATATGGCCAAAAGTAAATGCATTTCTGTCCAAGAGCTTGCTGATTAGCCCATTTAAAAAAGAATCCGCTTTACAGTGACTTTTCACAAGACGACTTGATTGTGTGTAACGATTGTGGTATACTGATTTGTGTGTGTAACGATTGTGGTATACTGATTTGTGTGTGTAACGATTGTGGTATACTGATTTGTGTTTAAGAGATTTCTAATTGATGTTGCAATTAATTCCAAAGCTGTTGGTTAAGATAATGTTCTGGTCACGGGAGACTTTCTTTGTTTTTTATTTTTGCAAAGCAAAGGCTATAAAAACAAAGTAAAACCTTACAATTTACACATATAATTTACACTGCTTAAAGTAAAGATGAGGTTAGGCTGCAGTCTCTCTGGAGTATGATATTCATGGGTGATTTGTTACGACAGTAAAGGGAAGGGCTAAAGGGGTTTGAGTGTAAACAGGAGATAAATTGAGTACATGCTAGGTTGTATGGGCTGAAGGCAATGACACATTAAAAGACAGATAGTGAACTGGAGGTGGTGGAGAGTTTATTAGTATCACAGTGCAAATATACCAGAAAATGTGTTCAGTGTTTTATATCTTTAATTTTTGAATTCCATAGCAAGTTTAATGTTGCAATGTTTATGGACATGAATTAGGTAGGACCTTAGTAATGGCGTTTAGATCTTTACTACTCATCTCAGCAATGGATTCTTTATGAACCTTGTTGATAAAACAGAACTGACACACAGAACTCTGACTTTGTTTTCTGCAGATAGGGCAACTGTTTAAGGTACTGAGCTAGAGATCAATAGGTTTTCGGTCCATGCCCCACTGCTACGCACTTGGTCGAAGCCGCACAACTACGCACTTGGTCGAAGCCGCACAACTACGCACTTGGTCCAAGCCCCACAACTACGCACTTGGTCCAAGCCCCACAACTACGCACTTGGTCCAAGCCCCTCTACCAACAATTTGGCACTGTTGAGTTCCTGATCAAGGCTTTTAACTCTTAATTGATGAAAAATAATGTTCCTGTTGATTTGGATCAAGCTGTCTACTAGAATGCTGTAAATATAAATGTTTACTGTTTTTTTTTATTTAATCTGGGTACTGAATTGCATTCTATTAATGTTTATCTAAGCATTTACTGACAGCTGTTTGCTAAAAAGGTGTGGGCGTCTGTTTATATTGACTTACGGTGAATCTTTAGTTAGACCATTGAGAAATGCATGTCCTGTGTTTACAAGGTTGACGTTTCCTCTCGTTGTTTGTTCGTTGGGAGGAAGAGGGTTGGGTGAGTAAAAACAGATCAGGGGTGGATAGTTGTGTTCAGGTTTGCTACATTTTTGTTTATCAGATTGTTTGCAGAGGATTTTCAGCGCAAATGCCCAGTAGAGTAAATCTTTATCTCATTATCACCATCGAAAGGTCACCTTTAGGGATTCCCTGTCTCTCCTCGGTCTAGGTGTGCTCTATATTCCAATAATTACTGTTTTTTTTTTGTAAAGGAATCTGGAGTCACTGGTGTAATTGAGTACTGAGCTGAGCAACACAGCATGTTGCCATTCATATAAGTATTTACTTAACCTAGAGCAATGTTTTTCTTGCAATTCTTCTGTGGATACCACTTTTGTCCATCCTAATTTTCAAGAGTGTTTTGTTGAGCATGGTCTGCAGCTCCCTAGATGTTTATCTGGCTATAAGGTTCTAGATCTTGATGCGGATTGATTATGATATGTAACTCTGTAGCAATTTTTAACAGATATACCTTAACAACCTTTAATAAAAGCTAATAGTTTGTTTTATGCATGGCACATTGTAATTAAACGATAGTCTCCTTCATTAACATTGGCTGTACGCTAGGCTTCAAGGTTTGTCTTTAAAATCCAATATGCCAGCTTTTTAAAACAGCACAGAATTTGATAGGGCACAACTTAATCATGTATGTTCCCATAATCTTCGAGATAACTAGTCCTACTGCAATTACAGTTCTGTAGGTTGGGCAGGTAGACCTTTGACCTGTTCGGGTAGACCTTTGTGATTTATGACCAAAACGGGTTAATGAGCACTTGTTGGTGTGCTACCCATATTATTTCAAAACCCTGCTCTAAATGCACTTGTTTAAAAAAAAATGGGCTAAGATTTGATATGTCATAATCTTAACAAAAAGCTGATTATAAATCCAAGGACATCCCATTGGTCTTAAGGGACCCTAATTTAGGTAATCACCTGAGAATGGTAACTGGAATTGAGAGCAGCTTCAATCCGTTTTGATAACCTTCAGGGTAAACTTTATCTAATTTACTTTTTTTTTCTTTTTCTATCAAACTTTGTGTCATTTTGGTAATAATATTATCGCTGTATCGGTTGAAAGGAATGCCAGAACCAACAGACATTTGATTGAAGTGATGAGTAAATAGGGGGTATTTATTTTGATGGGCAATGTATCTAAAACGACACACTGTACTAAACTTACAATAGTGCATTTCTTATAGCTTGTAGTCTCAGACATTATTTGATATTCAGATGATTAGGTCCGATAAGTTAATTTAAACAAAAACGTCTTTCCTCGACCACATGACGTGCATTTTGACACGACAAATAAGAAGCTTCTCACTGCTTTGGTTAGGATTGAAGAACTTGCTTCCAGCTGAAACAATCACCCATGTAGCACTTCTTCAATGGGAGGCTGTTCATGTTCAAAAATATTATAATTGTATACATTTATATCATTTAAAGTCGGTTTACTTGATTATTAGCTGTTCCACATCTTCAGGTTCTGTACAGAATGCTGGGATCACTTTGATTGCTCATGCTTTTTTGTTATTCAGGTAAAATCCAGTTTAAATTTAAGGTATGGCAGTGTTGTAAGGCAAACAACCTCTAAATCGTTTAAACATGATTGTGTTTTGTTCGAGTTTTCTCTGTTCGATGGTTCTGCATGATCTTGTTCTGTTAGATGTTTTTGTTGGAATATAAACATACTCGTCCTAATGCGCAGGTCTGTGGTGGGATTAATGGTATTTTAATCCACACGTATTTCACAGCCATTTCCTTCAAGCCTATTTTTAAATTACTTTTGTAGTATTTTAGCAGGTACCTTTTTATCTAAAGTTTGATTCCAAAGTCAACAGGTTACGACAGAAGTTCCCTAGAGCAAGGCACTTAATCTCTACCTGCCCCCTCAGATGCTGTGGCTAAAGCTGCCCATAGCACCAGGCACAAGTGCTCACTGTCGCATCTAGTGTGTGTTCACTAGTGTGTGTTAATGTGTGTTTTACTGTATTTTGAGCAATTAGGGTTAGGGGCCATACTCATGGGCCCAACAGTGGTTGGAACTGTGATCTGCTCGTTACTAGACCTTAACCACTAAGCCATCGCTGCCCCTGAATTATTTACACAGCATATTTCACTACCAACACATCATTTACAAATAGCTTCAGCATAGTGCTAGCTGGTGAACTTCTTTCTTCAGTCCACCACTTGATTGGCAATCCTAAACCGTCTGAGTTAAAACCAGTAGGTGTGCGTGTGCGTGCGCGTGCGTGTGTGTGTGTGTGTGATTTAGCAGTGACATCTTGTCTAAAATGTTTCCTCTTTAGTGCCACTATTTCCTGAAAAATTGTCACTTTGGTCTAAAGTGGTTCTAGAAGTATATCGATGCATGAAAAATGCATTTACCTATTGATTATCTGTCTGACATTCGTTCTGTCTTACCACATCTAAAACACTTGCCTTTTCATTTGCATCTCTTACAATTTGTGGTACTATTTGCATCACTTTTTTGGCAGTGTAATTATTCTGCTGAAATGTAACACATTGCTTGTTGGTCATTTGTTGTATTTTTAATGCACATGATTTCTTGTGTACAGCAAAATTATTATTCTTCCTCTCATGCTCAAGAATTGCTTGACAATCTGTCAAGTACACCATAATTGTACTCAACAGATTTTCTAATGGCTCTTCGGTTTGGGGACCCTGCAGCAGAGTCCATCTTTTCCTGCATCATATTTACCCAGGATGCCCTTATAAATGCAATCCTACTTTTTTCATCTGAGTTTAGGCCCGTCTCATGGACTAACAAATCCTAGTACTTGAACCAACATTGTGTTGACTAGCAGACTGGTTGGTATCACTACAGATTATTAAACTTTTGATCACTGGAACCCTGTCATACTTCATGGGTTCGGCCAGGAAATGTCGTCTGATTTTGTCAATTTGGTGTAGAACTACTCTGAGCCAGTTTTCCTTTTAATAAGCTGCTTGGTCATCTTATTGTTTTACAATTTTGTCCACATATAGACTTGTAAATATCTACTTTGTATAAAAGTAAATCAGCCTTTTCAAAACAGTTCACATACTTGTGGTCATTTAACATGTCTGATGCTTCACTGATTTCACTTTAGGTCAGATTATTTTGAATACAGCTCCAACAGGGCACATAAAATGATGGTTAAGGATTCCACAGCCCCCGAGAACACACAGCTTCTTGCATAACATTTCCCATTAGCTTTTACGTGGCTTGTCCAAAAGGAAATCGCAGCTGACATTTGCATAATCACTTGCACTCATTTACCAATGGCATTGCTTCCGAATGCTCATTTAACAATAACACAGCGGTACTTGTACATTCTTAGCGGTTCGAGCTATCCTCGTGTCTTATGGCTGAGCACAGCATGAGCAGTCTAAAAATAGCCAATTCAAACAAGGGTAGTACATTCAAGTGAGCGAGACTGACAGATACATACAGATATCCGTGTCTGCTCCTCCTTTCCCTCCCCCAGAATACTTTTTTCAACATTCATCCTGCCTCATCTCATTGCTGCTTCACTAGCTGTTAAGACATATAACAGCTGTCTGTGCTGGAGCTTTATATGGGGACAGGAGACAATATAGTTGTTTACAGTTTTATTGACATTAATTGCTTTGTTTAGATGTTTTAGAATTTAGCTTATTCGGGAGTTTAGATCTATTTAGAAATACAGTTGCATAATCTGTTAAATATTCACACATACTATATTCATCACAGATGGTTTAACATGCTCATCTTTTTTAGGTATGAATCTTCTGCACTTTTAAATTCGTTGCTGTTGATCTCTGCTTCACTGATCGCCTAGGCAGATGAGTCAGAAGCGAGTGTGTTATGTAATCGTAGCTGTCGTCCATTCACAAATCCAACATCGTCAAAAAAAGCACATTCACAGCCATTGTGGCTAGGCTCAACTAGTTAAATAGTTGATATATGATGTAATTTGGAAAAAAAATAACTTGCTGTCCAATAGGTAAATGTACAGTTAAATGCTAAAATTATTCTTTGCCATGTGTTTTTTTTTTTCAATGTCCAAAATAAATCAAGTGCTTATCTTGCTTGTGTGAACAGGAAAATGCAGTTGATTCAGAGGGTTGGGCACAAACTTTTAAACTTTTCTTAATCCATAAGTCATAAAGTATATTTTGTGTTCACCAGTGCTTTAATACCGCTGGTTGTTAGTAAATATTGCCCAGACAATGCCCTGACTGCACTATATTTGCTATGATTATTGAATTTGATATGATTATGAATTGGTTGGTGCTGGAGTAACTCTGTGATCAAAACGCAATCAGAGCATCTCGCTGGTTAACGAGTATCGAGCAATGTAGCACACCAAATATCGACACATGTCAAATTATCAAATTGCGGTCAATGAGAATGCAAGGCATGTAGTAAGGGGACGTATTAGGGAGTTGTACAACCTTGGGGACTGAGGCATAGTATATTTTTTTTTCACCAGCACACTCATTTTGCAGTGTTTCTGGCGTTCATTTTTTGACAAACAATATAAGTGGTGCAGAGAATCTGTGACCAATGTACACCAATTATTATAGACCTGTATGTTTGTATGTATGTTAGTGTCATTAAACATCTCGTGACTTGTGGTGTTTGATTTTGTGACCAAACATTTGGAGCTTTGCTGAACAGATGCACTCATTTGTGACTGCTTCTGATGGTAGATGGTTGGTGTTTACAGCCCTATCTCTCGTTAAAGTATGTAAAGTACTTAAGAAACTATTTTGGTCTGGTTATTTTGATAATGATAACTTGAACTTGATGGGGTGATCACATGGAGTGACCGTTCTGATAGCCGGATGCTCTACAAGATCAAATAATTAAGGAACTTGTTCCCAGGTGGAGCGGTCCAGGTCATTTCTGATGGAGTGTGGTCTGCATAAGTTTCTTATATAAGTGCAAGTAAAACTCAACTTATTCTAGAAGTAATTCTTTCTTAGTAATATAAACCTTTAAAGATGCATATAAATAAAATAAGTAAACTATACTATGCAATCCTGGTTCCTGCTGTGAATACCACAGATAGGACAATACTGCATTACAAAAAGTTGCAAAGAAAATATACAAGCGAGGTAAAATGGAGAGATGAAACTGCACATGACTGACAATAAACAGTCTGAGCTGAGAAATATTGTGATGAATAAATCATGAATGTAACCAAAGTGTGCAAAACATGCCTTTAAAGTCATTTATTGGATAAGCTGAATAGTTTCGTTAAATTGTGCAAATGTATTTTATTGGTATTAAAAGCTTTACTAATTCATTAGCAGTGCTAATTTATCGGTAGTGTGTTATGAGAAACCTGACTCAGTGGAGACCTCTCCTCATTGTATGGATTATAACAACTAAATACTACACGAATTAACAATACATTTATTTCACTTTTCCGTGAAACCCATGAAACGTTTGATAGTATGTTTATACTATAGACTCCAAGCGTCTGAGTCCCATGACGTTTGGCTGAAGCACTGTTAGTGGCAAGGCTGCCTCAAACCCACAGGATTCAGCCTCCGGTGGTTGTACAGGTACAACATAGAACAACCTACAGGAGGGAAAAGCACATGATGTACTCAAAAAGGACATAACCAAAGGTAACTCGAGCATAAAACTCCAGTACACACAGTTATTACAGAATCACCAAATTGAAGAACCAGAAGGTACCACAGTTGTACAATAACTCAGAGTTGTGAGAGGCTATATGTAATAGTGCATATAGCCTGTAGTTTATTGGGTAGAGTTGTTAAATAATGTTGTATGAACCAATGAATTTGGGCTTCACTTAGATTTTCTGAAGTTAAGTTTGTTTGCAAGGGTTTTGTTACAAGTAATTGCACTATATTATGGCTAATTGCTTGTGGCTAATTGAAAGATTTAGTTTCATTATTTTCTTACTCAGATCATTAACTGATAATAATAAGCATTATCCAAACATCAGACTATCATCTTGTGCTTTACCCTCTTCGCATTAAAGTTTGAAGGTCTCTCTTCGACAGTCTCAAACATCACAAAGTGATAAGTAGAATGCTCCCTTGGGCAACCAGTTGACATCTTAATTTTCTCAAGTAGGCCAGTAGCTCTAAAGAGAGTATAACTTGGCATAAAAAGTAATTATTTTTGTTTTAAATTTTATGGAAGCATAGAGGTTCTGTATACAATCGCTTTTACAGCACATTGTTAATCAATAATTGTTAGGCACAGGTTAAAAAACAAATTATATTTCCATAATTAAGAAAAAAAACATCACATCAGAAGATTTGCAGACAGTTTAACAAACATTTTAGAGTAAGAACTAATTTTGGGTTTTGAACAGACACAAACACCTGACAAAATGCTCTGGTTATAAGATATTTTCAGGTCTGAAACAGCAGCCCCCATAGGGACACCAACCAAGTCTTTTGTATTCTGGGCCAGGTTGCCTGACATCAGAGCAAAACTGAAAGTGCTGGCAAATGCTATCGTCCATTTTCAACAATCGTTATTCACGTCCACAATAATAATGGTTGCCCCCGGCAGTTTGAGGTTACCAAGAGGCAACGTTAAAGAGATGTTTGCGCTAGCTAGGTCCATGTCGTGTGATTTGGCCCTATTTGGACCAGTGACCAAGTTCTTGTCACTGAATTGCTGGCTGTCCTAATAATGCTTTGTAAACATTGTTTTCATAGATATTTGGTCTCGGTTTGAGAGATCTGGGCCCGTATTTATCAAACTTCTTAAGATTACTCTTAAGAATGCTGCTAAGAATGGACTTAAGTCTAAACTTAT
>JAOTRQ010073674.1:0-12152 GCA_028565875.1 Hoplisoma paleatum
TGTGAAAATTGTCCCGTAGTCACAGAAACATGATCCCTGTAGAGATACAGGGTTAGGGAAAGACCTGGCAACCTACCATGTAAAATGAAATCGCCGAAATACTCTGGGATCGGTAACGGTCCACAGAGTGACCCAGGGTCGATTTCGACTAAAGGGTAAAAATCAATCAAATTGTTATTGTAATTTCTACCTAATTTTCCATTTTCCAGCATTGTCAAACAATTTCTAAAGAATAGAGTATCCGAATAAAACATTAGCACTGATTGGTTAAGAGTCTGGTCTAGTATGTCAGCTGATTTGTTTTGGTATGTAGAAGAACAGGTTATGGATGGGTAACTTGATCCTGATACAAAACTGACTACCAGACACCGTGATTGCGATTGTTTCATGTTGTACTTGTTAGTATTGAAGCTTAGCACTTTCCACATGGGGTGTTGGTGAGTAAACCGATTCTTTTTAGATTAATTGAGCTACTTTATTTGCAAGAACTGTGTTTTGGTATTACTTGATAGATTGTCAGTAACTGCTCATTTATAACAAGGTGTTGATAGGTTGTAATTTAGATTCTTTATTTGCGTCAGTCTGTATAAAATGCTGCTCGTTTTTACTGGTTGTAAAACGTCTTTCCTGATTTTTGTTTACAAAAAATTAGAAGTGGGCTTTTCCCAAATTCATTGGGAATCATGTCTTCCTACTGTAAGACAATCCTGGGTTCAATCTGCAGGTGGAACAGTTCCTGAGCTCTGTGAAGTTGGCATGTACTCAAAAATGTATTGTGGTTCCTTTGTGGCATGTAAGTATTTTATATGCTGCACAAAACAGTGCTCTGTAGTGTTTGTTCCGAGTATGGATGTTCCCACTGCATCTGCGATCACGAAGATCATCTGGCGCAAAAAAAAAACCATACCAGTTTATAATGTGATCATGGTTCACTACTGCGGGCGGGAAAAATGTTTGTATTGAAAATGTGGACAAAAATAATGCACACGCTCTCTAAAACCATCGGCAGGTGGACAGGTGGCAGTCAGTACTCATTGGTGTTTACAGAAATGCTACTGTGGCTCAAATTGTAGACGATTTTAATGCTGGAGATGAGGAAAATGGTTAGTCTGACGTGGATTAGAAGTGGACATCAAGAGAATCGAACCATATAGAAGTTGAAGGACCTGCTGGACCTGCTGATGGTTTTGTTCCAGATACCACTGAACAGTTGTAGACGTCTTGGTTTGTAAGACCAAGACGGGTGGTTTTCATGTTATGGCTGCTCGTTACATGTATCACATATAAGTAGAGGCACTGCATTCATAAATTATAGATATTTTATATAAAAATATTGTTGAGTGCAAAGGAAACTTTAACAGATGGCCATATTAGTGTGAACCGAATGTTAGGAAGGGTAGGAAGTTATTGTGTGTAAAAATTATTTCATTAAAGCATTTGTTTCGATTTTTTCTAATGTTGGTTTAACAGCCAGGTTAAAGAGTTAGGATATTATTTGTTTAGGAGACTAAGACTTTATTTCTTGTTTCTGTTCTTACTCCTTGGCAGATTGACTCTTGTCTCGGAGTCTGAAACTGATAATCCCAGTCTCCCCACCTCCCCTGTCCTCTCGGACATCCACAACCCTGTGTCAGCTTCCACTGTCTCCCCCAACCCATCTCCCCCTAGCAAGACCCTTGATATGTTTTCTAACCTCCACTCTTCCATGGCACCTCCTAAACCCCAAAGAACCTTTTCACACGAAAGCACGGGAAGCCTCTCAGATGAAGAGGTCAGTACCAGCATGTGGGGCAAAACGCACAAAGCCCCACAGCCACCAAGCTTTACAAGGAGTTCATTGGAAAATGAAAACAACAGTCCAAGAAATGCCCCGGTCGTGCATTCACCAATCTCTGAGCAAAAGCCATACATTCCACTTCCTGATTATGATTCTGTCTTTCCCAAAAAAAGGCATGGGGTCAAAACTGACGTTCGATGGGAAAACATTATCGCAGAAGTGAACCAGAAAAAGAGAGATGGCAAATTCAGGCTCAGCCAAGAAGAAAGTGTAGACGACCCAGTTGATTCGACCTCAGACAAACCTGCAGTTTCATTAAGATGTACGCAGGATCAAATCACAAATCAGGGGCCATCTTCTGCCTCATTCTGGAGAACACACTCTAAGGAACCTCAAGTCCCGGCCAAACCAGTAATATCAGAATCATTCAAACGTTTAAATGACACTGCTTCTGGGCCTGTGATTCAAGAACGATCACATACTGAAGATACTCCTTACAACCGCATTAACTCCGAATTAAAAATGAGTGAAAATATGGCTTTAAGTCCCAGTCTGGTTAACACTTCTAAACAGTCCGTAGAAAAGTTGGAAATATATTTGAACAGTGATCAGGGGCCTACACCAAGGGAGAGGAGTCAACAACCGTCTCGGAGCAGTGAAAAGAAAACCATGGACTTCGCTTCTGACACAGTTAGCCAGAACCTTGATGTGAAGAAAGAAAAGCCAGTACCAGCTGCCAGAAGTATTAAAAATATTTTATCATTTTCACAAATAGAGGAAAATTTGAATGATGATGGAATGTCACCGGTAGTCAAACCCAGTCATATAAAACAAGAATCATTTAAACAAGATCAACCAATTACAGTAAATTCCACAAATGCTTCAGACTCTTTTACAAAAACGAAGAACTTGTGGGAGAAAGCCAACTTTGAAGAAACAAAGCCGTCAACTTTAAATGTTGCCAAAATTGTTACAAAGCCAACTGCAGATGTGAGTGTATCATCAGAGAAAAAAATGGTCGAAGAAGACACTTTCCCAAATGATAAACTATTCTCACAAGATCCTTGGGAAACAGGCTCTCAAGATCTCTCTTCTCCTGCCAAGATGCAAATTTCCACAAAAGATTTCACGAACAGGCAGAATACACAGGAGAAAGCAGATTTTGAGGAAACCAAGCTGACATCTTTAAAGGTTACCAAAACTATTCATGTTGCTAAAGAGCCGGTTGCTGATGTGAAGCAATCTACTGACACAAAAACTATTGAAGATGACCCATTTCCAAATGATGAGCTGTTCTCTCAAAATCCTTCAGCTTTAGTCAAGAAACAAACTGAAGATTTTACAAAAACAAAAAGCTTTTGGGAGAAAGCAGACGTCAAGGAAACAAATCACTCACCTTTAAATGTTACCAAATCAACCACAGTTGCTAAAGAGCCAGATGCAGATGCAAAAAATTCTTCTGAGAAAAAGATTATTGAAGAGGACCCCTTTCCAAATGATAAGATGTTCTCTCAGGACCCTTCTGCTTTAGTCAAGAAACAGATTGAAAATTTTACAATAACAAAGAGCTTGTTGAAGAAAGGAGACCTTGAGGCAGAAAGTCCATCAACTGTGAATAGTACCCTATCAATTACGGCTACTAAAGGGGGGATTGCAGACGTGACTAATTCTATTGAGAAGAAACTCATTGAGGATGACCCCTTCCCAAATGATAAGCTGTTCTCTCAAGATCCTTGGGAGATGAGCTCTCAAGATCCTTGGGAGATGAGCTCTCGAGATTCCTGGTCAACTGCCTCTTTTCCACAGCAGCAAAACTTATTTCAGGATGGCCTGTTTGGTCTCGGCACACCGAAAGCAGATAAGCCTGAGGATCTGAAATTAACCACTGATGACTTTGAAAAGGCGTTTGGATCAACTGCTTCTAAAAATGTAAATGATCCTTTCTTTCCATCAAAAGAGGAGAAAAGTCAACCGTTCGAAGCCTTCAAAGATGGAACTAAAGGAAATACACAAAACCTGATGGCAAATTCCTCATCACAGAAAGCATCATCACAAAGAAAAAAGCTTCAGGCTCCCATTAATCTGGGCAAAGAAGACAATGATGTTGAATTAACTGTTACAAGTGTTGCTGGGGCAAACATGGACAAAACACGATCACACAGTTCAAAACGGCTGGAGTTGTTTTCTGCATCGGCAGAGCCATCTGAGAGCACGTTGGGAAGCAAAAGCATGTTCAATGCTAGGGTATCGCCCTCTGAAATTCAGTCATCGACCTCACAGACTAGCAGAGGAAATGGGGTATTAAGTGCCCGCAGGTGAGATTCTTCTCCCCCATTCGCCCAATGCCACTAAAAAGCAACTTCAACTAACTCTGGGATCTGCCTTGGCTTTCTTGTTTCTGAGTTGCAGCTCTACTTATGTGTTTCTTTTTCCTTTTTAGAGTCCGTTTAAGAGTCACTTCTGGTTTACAGGAATTCATTCGTCCCAAAGTAACATTCTCTATGTCGGTTTTTGGCACATACATTTAGCCTAGTCTTGGATCTCTGTTTGCTCCAGGGCTAGGCTTGTTGCATTCACAATACTAGCAGAACACTTTGCTTTTGTTAATCATCAGTCATATTGGATCACCTAGAACTCCAATTTGAATAGATAAGCAGCACTACATTCTTGGACCTTTAAGAACATAATTGTTATTTTAACAGACATGGTGTATATTGAATCTGGGTACTCTTGGTGTTTTTATTAATAGTTCTGGTGGAAGAATTGACTAACATCTTGTATTTTTTGGTCTTAGATCTTGTGTGTGTCTCTGTGCATATATATTTGTATACGTTTCACCACTGCCGTCATTTCTAGCTTCAATGTTTAAAGGTTTAACTTGTACATTTAATATATTTGCCTGCAAAATGTTATTCACTAAAGGTTGTGTTTTTCTGTTTCCCCCCAGACCACACCCAGTGAAACCTTTGAGTCTTAATGAAAGCCAGTCCCCCAGTAACATTTACATGGGAAAAGATTTCAAGATTCCAACCATCAGAGAGGTGGCTGAGAAGTCAAAGGTTTGTCTATTAGTTTTCCCCAACACACGTTATGCAGATGAAAATAAATTAATACATGTTCATTACAGTGTGCATCAAGAATTGCTTTGTATCTTGGATGTTTAGTGTAGTAGAAGTCATACTAATTTGTATGATTAAATCCTCACCACGCTCTTATTACTGTCATTTTTATTTTGTCAACTCCAGACAGTTGACAGTGGGCCCTACACTCAGCTCACTCAGGACGAGCTGATCACCCTGGTAGTGAAGCAGCAGACTGAGCTAGCCAAGAAGGACGATAAAATCGTTGAGCTGGAAGAATACATCGATAATCTACTGGTCCGCGTCATTGAAGAGAAGCCAAGCATCCTGTCATCTCTCGCGTTCAAGTGTTAGGTCATGCACAGAGGTTTTTCATTTGTCTTATTTGGTGTAGGGTGATTTATTTTCTGCTCATGACTGACAACTCATGAGCTTATCAGTAACCACATGTTCTATGTGTTATTGTACACTAATTGAACCTTTGCTTCAATTCTACCCTATTGAATGAATATCTAGGTTGTTTTGCAGTTTCGTCTTTTGGCGCTCCTGTTGAATTGCTCTCGTTTCTTGTGGTAGAAAAATGTCTGCTGTATTTTAAACTTAAGCACTTTTTAAACTTGATTGAATTTGAATGGTAACAGATGAAGAATCTCTGCTGGAATGCCGGAATTTTATTGTTGCATCTTTAATAGCTGAGACGTTAATCACCTTTAGCAGAAATTAACTGAAAGTTGTTCTTGCCATGACAAATTTCCAAAAGTGTCATTGCATTACTCTATTTCACAATTATGTTGGAGGCCATTGGAGGCAGAGGCACCAGGTAATTATGATAATAATGACCTTTTGGTAAAATTTAATGATAAAATATGAATACATATTTTATATAACTGCAGTTCATGTCTAATTGTAGCAGTGTTAAATGTCTCTTTCCCTTGTGAGGTAACGGTGGTAATTTCACTTCAGACTAGAATGAACACTATGAAACTTCTCTTTATATAATGTAAATTATTTATTCGTTGACTGCTGTCGTTACTCCATTTTCAATGAAATGCTTTACATATGATATTTTCTATGTTAATTTTTATTTTACTAACTAAATAAGTGTAGTATCAACTATCAATATTCATTATTGAAGTGATGCATTATTTTTGGTGTATACATGCATTATTAAATTGATTTGTTTGGATTGTTCTGCTACAAAAGTTTTCTGTTTTTTGTTTCTCTTCAATCCAGTGATATTTCTTCTTTTACTTCACTTTCTGCTGTATAGAAATAAATGCACTAATATTGTGTTGTTTTTTGTGTAATAAATGTGTAAAAAACATTTATGTGAAAACAGGTGTGTTTAGAAAAAAAAACATGTAAACGCAAACGAGTGGGTTTTAAAATACATCTAACCACACTGGTGGCTTATGCCCCAAAATGAGTGTGTGTTAAATTGCAAACATTTTGGGGCTATTACCGAAAACAGGTGTGTTTTAAAATGTAATTTAAGGGATTCCTAAACACACCTGTTTTGGGCATTTACCGAAAATGGGTGTGTTTCTAAATAATATTTTGAGTGCTTCTAAACTCCTGTTTTCGGTAAATGCCCCAAAATAGGTGTTTTAAATTGCAATTTTAAGGATTTTTAAACATACCTGTTTTGGGGCTATTACCGAAAACAGGTGTGTTTTAAAATGTAATTCTAGGGATTCCTAAACACACCTGTATTGGGGCAATTACTCAAACCAGGTGTTTCAAAATATCTTAAATGCTTCTAAACACACCTGTTTTCAGTAAATGCCCCAAAATCGGTGTTTTTTAAATTGCAATTTTAAGGATTTTTAATTATACCTGTTTTGGGGCTATTGCCGAAAATGGGTGTGTTTCAAAATATGTTGAGTTCTTCTAAACACACCTGTTTTCGGTAAATGCCCCAAAATGAGTGTGTGTTAAAATGCAATTTTAAGGATTTTAAAGCATTTTGGGGGAATTACCAAAAATAGGTGTGTTTAGAAGCATTTAAGATATTATTTTGAAACAAACCTATTTTCGGTAAATGCCCAAAACAGGTGTGTTTAGGAATTAGTCTTACATCACGTGCGTCGTAAAGTTTGTACAATAGGAAATGTAGGAAACACATATGTGAAAACTTTTTAAAAAAAAAACAAAAAACAACCGTGTGTTGGAAAAATCCAGAAACAGGTGGGTTTTCGTTTATAAAAGTAACTTGTTTTTGTGACTAAAAAGAAGAGGTCTAAAAAACAAAAATATTAAAAAAAAATTAAATTATAAACGCATAAACAAGCTGGTTTGAAATACAAAAATGAAAATCTTGCAAACAAAAATATGTACAAATACTTCCTATCAAAAATACAAACAGGAGTGTTTAAAAGAATTTAAACGACATTGTTCAAAAACATAACATACAAAATTACAACGGAAAAAAGTACAACTGATACACAACCAAAATGCAGTACACATTTCGATATTTTCTATCATTTCAAAACTTATTTTATTTTTGTTTTAACCCACTTCACGTTAAAAGAAAAACTTAATTGGTAATTTGGTAAATTAAACTACGACGCTATTAGTGTTTAATACATTCATTAAAGAGACAAACACAATGTACATAAAATAAAACCCATTACCTGTACAACTCCAGTAAAAAAGACACAAAATGTCAACACAACATCTTATTTACTATTTTAATCTTCCTCTTCAGGGTCAGAAATCTCAACACACATCCAGATGAGGATTAAACTAGTTTCTTGTAACCCAAGACTGGATGTTAAAAGCAGGTTTTTAATCAGAAGCGATGAAATGTTGGAGAACCTGAGAGGACACAACACACGGTTCAGTACAAATGTGTGTTTTTATCCGAATGAAACGTTTAACTGGTGTAATGGAAGTAAAAGTGTTAACGCGGTGGAAACTCGCCTGAACACTCCGGACAACAGCGAGCAACACAGAAGCTCCTGAATAATGTCGGTAGAACTCAAACATGTCGGAAGTGAAGGGGTCTCACACACCGCCCGATTTAACACTTTAAAGAAGAACGAATGGAAGAGTGCAAATAAAAAGCGATTCGTCCGAGATCCCGAATTATAACAAACAGCGGTGCAGTTTTGGTTCGTTAATTGTTTATACAATAATTACGCAAACAAAGACTGCACATACAACCCCCCCTCGATGAGAAAATGGTTGAATCCAAAATGAATCGGCGCGAAGTACAATCCCTCCTCAGTAACAAGTCACCTGTTTAGTGTTTAATTCTTATTTAAAACGTCTTTATATTTGTTTTGCCCCCAAAAATATTTGACAAAATAAATTCTGTGAATGTATACACCCTTTAATGTGGTTGTTATTGGTGATGCTTGTGTCCTGTGGAACTACATCATTTTAAGCGCACGTTGAATTTAATATCTTTAAGCGTTTGAGTTTTGCGCCACTAGATGGCGACATAGGTACGCGCACATACACTACAGAAATTAGACTCATGACAGTCATAGGCAGTGTTGTAACTTCAGTGTACTTGAACTTACATGTTTTTGGACTGTAAGTTAAGAACCAGCGCAAATAGAGACTAGTCGATAACATGCACAGAAAGGACCTGGAACGCCACACCAGGGAATCGAACCCACAACCTTCTTGCTGTGAGGTGACTGTGCTACATACTTGGCCACTGTGCCACCACTTGGTGTGTTAAAGTGCCTATATAAAGCCCCACATTTACTGCACTGAGCAGATGAAATGTAAAATGAATCTGAATAAACATTCAACTCACTGTTCAGTGGAGCAACTTGTGGCCACTTTTTCAATCTGAAAGTGATGTTATGCAGTTGTTTTAGTGTCTGCATACTTTTGACCATGTAGAGTACAAACATTTCAATGTTTTTCTTACACGACACACAGTCCACTTGTTGCATTGAGTGGGACACAATGAAGGTTTAAAAAAGTGGCCCCTGGAGTCCCACTCATGATTCAAGAATCAACCTCGTGTCTGTGTCTTTACCCTTTCTTGTTTATGCATTCAAAGTTGATACCAGCAGAACCCGGTCTTGTTTTCAAGGTCGGATTGGCACAGGAGACATTGTGATGCATTGCTTGAAGACATTGCTCGAGGTGGCACAACGCAGTAAGATCAGGATTAAAACTTTCATTTGCCAGCCAGATGCACCTGGTGCTGTGTGAAATGAAATACAGACAGTGGCTTGGTAATTGGCCTGCAGCTGCATGTAGTCAAATATATCTTTATTAAAACATACTGCTCTTTTGGCAGCAGTCTGGCGTACCAGTAAGAAATTTGGCATTTTGTCCTCAATGTATGTTTAAGATTTATTTTTTCACTGTCAGAAGGTTAACAAATGCAACCACTTGTGCTCAGGGCAAATCAAAGATCAAAATCATTATCATTTCATCTTGTCCATTCGTTCGTGCCTGCCCCAGGGCTTTTATTCTTGCCCTGTTAACCATAAAATCTAAAGTTTCAGCCACTGTTTGACTTGGTACTTTTAAAAGAAACTATATTGTATGCTTTATTTCCTCTAAGGTCGTCCCTGACTAATTTATTTAATGCATATAACAAAATCGTTTTGTCTCATTACACACCAATACTTCAACATCGTTGATGTAATAAAAGTGTTTTGCTGAATTTGCACCTTTATTAAACACTTTGCAGGTCATTTATTCTTCTTGGGCATTTTAAATGAAGTTCAAAGAGGACAAAAAGAAACTTTAAAATCAAATTTAAGTTTATATTTGTATGCTTGATTTCCTTTACCCATAGTCCTTTAGCAGTGACCAGAAATGGGTTACAGGGCTTGGTATTTATATGTACCCACAAAACCTGCCTGACATGTTTCCAAGAACCCCTAGTTTCGATTTCCACTCTGTTAGTAGCTTTGGATTTTTCCCCAATGGTCCTGTTTTCCTGTGACGGTTGGATACCTGGTATAAGTTGACCCCATCTACCAAGTATTTCTTGGTCGTCCGCCGAGGTCATTTGTTATTACTAGACCTGTGTTTGCTTATAACTGGAAAAAAAACATCTTAGGGCAAGAGTATGAATCTGGTTGTGTCTGGTAATAATCGCCGCAACAGGCTTCAACTGATTGATGGAATTTCGTGTTATTTCCATTGTGTCGTCATTTCAAAGCATCAGGAAGTGCTTTGAAATTGCTTTTGCATCCCAGCTGGCAAGATCAGATCAAGACAGGTCAAAATCATTTTTTTATGTTCGCATACTACCACTAAGATTTCAAAATGTCGGGTTACAGTCCCAAGTGGTGCTACTGATTTATTTAAGTAAGAGAAAAAGTCAAATTTGTTGTCAAATGTCACAGTGCAGTTGTGAACTTTGCTGCAATAGATGATTGAAAGAGGATGTGCGCTCTGTAAGACACATTTTGGGAGCAAAATAAAACAATCCCCATACTTTTCAACCAATCCAAAGGATCCAAGTAAAGCTGCTTTGCTTTGATGCATTACAATGTATGTAAAACATTTTTCAAAGGGACTAAATCGACTTTTGGGGTTGCGCAGTGACCAGTGTTGCCAGATAGGGCAGGTTTGGTTCAGTATTTGGCAGGGGGAAACACGCTTTGTTGGGTGAAATACTAAACAGTATTTGCTGTTTTGTTTTGGGAGGGTTTTACATTCATTGGGCAAAATTTTGGAAAGCAGTTTGGTTTGAACCCACTGTTGCAGTGTGGCAACCCTGATGGTAGCACACAATCATCTCACACCAGAAGGTCCTGGGTTTGATCCTCAAGCAAGGTCGGCTCAGGCTTTTGTAAACTGAGGTTTCCTTCCATAGTACAAAAGCATGCAGCCATGAAATGAATATTTATTGTGATACGATATAACAGATACACCCTACAAAAAGTAGCCTCACATATGTGATGTGCCTCTGTTGCTTCTTCAAATCACCCCAGATACCAAACCGCCAGCTACACCAGATTCGCTACACAATCTGAAACCACTAGAAAGAAAGAAAAGCCCAGATGATCTGAGAAGTCAAGACAGTCGGGGTGTTTTGAACTAGCTGATGCACACCGCTCTGTAGGACAATTCACCTAATTCCCATCATACCCCTCCTGAGCCACTGGCCTTATTATCCAAGTTTCACTTGCTTGTTTGGCTGCCTTTGATTCACCACTATGGCTGATCATAAAAAAAGTGCTTCACTCATAGTGGGTGATTGAGAGGAGAATCAGGGAAGAGCAACTGAACGGGTCACCATGGCAACATTTCCTTTGCTTTTCTTTCAATCTGTCTTCTCTTGTTGCCTCTCATTTTCATGTTTAGAGTACATTAATGCACCCAGGCGGCCTGTTAGACACCCGGCCCGTTCACATGCTGATCCTTTCAGTGAGCTTCCGAGATGGAGGAAGATCTGACCTTCTGAAACCCAAATGAGATTTTAAAGCACTTCCTGTTGTCCAATATAATACCAGCACTTTTATTTTAAAGATTGGACTTAAGCTTGCAGTCACCGTAAAGCTTATGATGCTTAATGCCAGGTAAAATGAGTTACAGAGAATTAGGAGCTCGATATCGTTCAAGTTTTTAAAATATTTGCTCTAATCAACAACTTTTAATGATCGGTCACGATATTAGGATAGTTTAAATAAAACAAAACAGAAAAAGTAGTTTGGAAATGTGGTTCGAGGGGTTGGCTGATATATCATTTCCATTAATAATTTCCATTTTGTCGTAGCAAAAATCCTGCTTCTATATCAGCAGCAGCTTCTACTCGTGAAATAAAATGGCTTTGTTCTTAATAGATATCATTTCACAAAATGAATTCAATCATGGTACAGCTTGTTTTAACCTTCTTATTAAATTAGAATATAATGAAATATTAAGAGAAAAAACTAACAGCTTAAGAAGGAATGATTTCAACTCAATTTACTCTATCATTACCTACACAATTGTGAACTTAATGAACGTTACTGATGTTAGTAGAAAACGATTGAAAGCCACATTATTGTTTAATACATGAACAACTTGGTTAATATTTTGTTACGTACTTCAGGTTAGCATTGCTCACATTTTTAAATAAATATAATGAATTATTACAAAACACACCAAAATGTTCACCACCAGTCCACCCAATTTGGCACAAACCACCCAATCTGGCAACTCTTTATCTATTTTACCCTTCAGTCGACTTCGACCCTGGGTTACTCTGTGGACCGTTACTGATCCCCAGAGTATTTCGGCAATTACATCTTACGGGGTAGGTTGCCAGGTCTTTCCCCAACCCTGTATCTCTACAGGGATCTTGTGTGTGACTACTGGACAATTTA
>JAOTRQ010073684.1:0-22610 GCA_028565875.1 Hoplisoma paleatum
GTGTGTGTGTGTGTGTGTGTGTGTGTGTGTGCGTGTGTGTTTGAATGCAACCTATAAAGTCTAAAAAAGACTAGCCCTGCAAAACAAATACTATTAAAACATTTAAGTAGTTACAAGGTTAACATTCTATAGTAGAGTGAACTGGTGATGTTCAGATATTTTGCTAGAGCACTAGTGCTGGGATTCTGAACTCACCGTCATAGAATCTCAGCTGTGCTACTTAGCTCAGTTAATTTCCCCCCTACCAGATAATTAATGCAAAAGGGTCGAGAGAGCAAACATTCTATTCTCAGTATTCCCAATGCCAGTTCTTTTATTATCAATTAACTAGCTAGCTGTTAGTGGTTTGCATCAATGGCATTGCATTGCATGCAGCTATTTGGCAAATAATGTAAATGTGGCTAGCTAGCAGTCTTGTTAGCAATAGTATAATTTTGTATAACAGTATAATGTTAATGACCTTAAACATTTTAACATTATTTTTGCTTATTTTCAACTGATCAACAATACATGATTGCCATTGTCTTGTTTTCTTTGTTACTGTGCAACATACATTTACAACAGTAGTACTGGGCTAGAGAGCAATAGCCACTTTGGGACCCTTGTCAAGGCCCTTAACAAATTAACTGAATTAGACTGTATACAGATTTTAAAATGATAGTATAGTATATTGTATGTAACACAATTTATTGTATCTGGGAGGATATTTGGAATGTAGCAGGTATTTTTTTTTGTGCATACGCAATAAGTGCACACCCACTGACTACAGTGTTTTGGTAAATCTAGAACACGTAATTATTTCAAACCAAATATTTTGTACTTAATTACCTAAATATATTTTGCCTCAAACTTTTTTCTATTTTCTATTTCGCAGATAAAAATAAAGTTGAAGACGATAAAATGGTTAGCCAAACAGTAGAACTCGGTAAGCTGATAATTTACCTACTGTTAAGTAACAAAGTGACAAAAACAAATGGTTGAACATATAGAGCTTCTATTTAAGTTAACTCCCTTTCAGTGTTCCTGGATTTGGAATGTCTAACAACCTTATTCTTTGTTGGCATATATATTAAATATAAACATTTTTTTATATTTACTGTATTATATATCTTACACATGAATCAAAGCCTTACTGCACAGCAGCAGTGTTCTCAGTGTACCTGACTTTTGATGTTTCACTGTGATACAGCTTCTAAAAAGAAATGTTCTATCCAATTTGTGCAGGAGCTTTATGGTCCACTTGCAATACAATTAGGTTTGACAGAATCTTTTGGATCACTGTGTTTTTAAGTTGTAGTTTGTTGAAGTTCTATAAAGAGAGCAGTTAAGTGTGGGTGCAAAACTGTTAAAATGTCTTTCTTTATTTTTTATTCTGAAGTTAAAATAATACACAGTAATAATAACTATGATAAAAATATGCTTCCTCGTAGGATTTGTGTTCCCTATCCATATGTAATGAAATATATTTTTTTTGCTATTTGAAGCAGTTATATATTCTGGTCATGGTCGGTTTGAAGTCTCCAAATTTTAGCCCAAAAATGTTCTCTTATCCAAGATATATTCAATTAAAAAGGATATAAAATATGAAACCTAGTCGCAGTGAGCTAGCACAATTTATCCATTAAACATTTTCCTTTATTTATTTTTTATTTATTACCAGTAATTGGTAATGTTTAAAATACAGTGTGCAAATACAGTAATATACTGTAAAAATATGTTTATTATTACAGTACATTATTACCATAGTTATTACCATTATGACCATAGTGTAAGAAGGAGATCCGGTTTCATGAGTTAGCTTTGTAGTTATATAAAGTGTCAGTCATTTTAAATCCATCCTTGCAAATCACATTCCCCCATGCAAAACAATGCAACATGTTACACGACTAGAAAATGTCTGGCATTGTTCAGAAGAGCATGACCAAGACCTTCAAGTAGTAACCAAATCTTCTTATTTTATAAAATTAAACCCAATTAAGCATATATGTGACTACCTTGATCTCCTTGCTGACACTATGGAGCTTCAGCAGCTATGATATGCAGACTCGAGACATCTGTGACAACCTACCAGGATTTTACTTAGTCATTTCCAGCTGGTCTACCTGCTGTTCGAGTAGCACATGGCAGTTTTTCTGGATAATAGCTCATAGTCATAATAATGTGAGAAGTTTATGACAGTTTATGCAGAAAGAACAAAATCCAGGCTGTTTAATTCATTGCGTGTTCAGACCTTAACAGAAGCTGAGCAACAAAAGTCACATACAAGCTAGTGAAACATGAAGACAGTTTAACAGAATGTGTTTAATAAGTCAACATAAAATGTTTTGGGTAAATATTGGATCAGTGTGCACACCGAGCCGAGCGATCACAGATTAACAGCACCCTGAAGACCTGTTTCAATCCACACACCAAATACTGCTTAAAATTTAGTATAATGCATGGTATTTGAAACTACTATATTCTTTTTGTGCTATGTATGTGTGCAATCTGAGACATCATCAGTTTCCAATTGTCCTCATCTTTTGGTATAAGAATAGCCCTTTAAATATCCCTGTAACTTTTAAACTTTCCTTAACTTATCCTTTATCCTTAAACTGTTAAATGTTGTATAAAGTTCATTTTCTTAGGATGATTTAAGGGATACAAAGCTTCATAATAAAACTAAATGAAGGAGAATATGGCTATGGATTTTTTTCCCCATAGAGAATCCACAAACATTTCTTTCTGACCACATGTGCTGTTTAGGATTTCCTTTTGCTTGCTGTTTTCTTTCTTTTATTTAAACAAAAGAACTACTTCCTTCTCCATTTCCTTCTCCATGTTTGCTGTTT
The DNA here is from genome assembly GCA_028565875.1 of Hoplisoma paleatum. Taxonomy (NCBI): domain Eukaryota; kingdom Metazoa; phylum Chordata; class Actinopteri; order Siluriformes; family Callichthyidae; genus Hoplisoma; species Hoplisoma paleatum. Next base: position 2,832 of record JAOTRQ010073684.1, read on the forward strand.
ATTATCATTTTAGTTGTTTGTTTTTCTTTAAATCTGTAAAGGAAATGTACACTGATGCATTGTTGTCATGGAAACAGTGGAAGTTAACAGCAATAATACTTCTGTCATTGCTGTAAATCCCTCTCACCGCTTGCCCTTGAGTAAACCGTCTGAGGGATTTTATGCAACACACTTAAGTAATTCCCTTGACAAAGGGATAGTCTTCCCTTAAGGTATTTTATGCAACTGGCCACAAAACCTTATTGCTGTGTGCCGACAGTGCCACCATTACTCCTAGTAATTTCAATTTACAACACAAAAATCATTTAGTAAAAAAATTATGAGTAGCAATATGTAGCATGAGCTTTACACATCAAACTTCAGCTAAACACAGATACGTGTGGAGCTTTCAGAGTGGTTTTGGTTTCAGATTGGTTATTCCACACTGATTACTCTCATAGATTTTGATGGCTGTATTGTTTCTTCAATTAAATAAACAAAAATTTTACAAAAAGGCTAAGCATGTCAAATTGAGTTGTGTACAAATGTCTTCATAGTATGACTAGTTTCAAAAAAATTGAATTAACACCAGGTTACACAGTACCACTGTGAATGCAATTTTATTTATGCAATAACATTTTGTTTTCCTTGAGAAAAGTGTAAAAAATATCTTTATATCTCATGTCAAGGGGGTCTTTAAAAAGATAAGAGTTTGAGAACAACTACATGAAAAGAATATGATGATTAATGATTAAATTCCACATTGCCCAGTCATATTTTCATTGTTAGGTTACAAGGCTACTACTTTGTATGGAATTTAATGGTGATAAGTATCACACTCTAATTGAAGTTTACTTTACAGAAGAAGGAAGTGTCAATGACGTTGTTATGCAAAGCCAAGAAATAGGTAGGCACTTTACATTTTCTTCAAAAACCAAACAATAGCAAAAAAATCATATTTTATAATAATACCATGATTTCTATTTGAGTTGATGGCCAATCAGAATTCTCTTCAAAATTGACATATTTCACGGACCAAGTTTATCTCAGAAGTCTATTGGTTTTAACACATGACAAGCTGATTTAAAGGTGTCTGTATTTCTTTTGCCAAATATCGATGAACAGCCTGGCTTCTGTTGCTGATAAACACAACACTCAGTATATACACACTAATCTCATAATGTTAAATGCAAATTGTATCAGCCCGCATTATGGATACAATTTTTTTGCATCTCTGTTTAATTTCATTTTATCATCCTGATAAGTTATTGGTCCAAGCAGCTTTATTGTGAGATTACATACGTCGGGTTCCAATAACAAAAAAATAACAAATGTATTTTTATGCTCAATTTTATTGAAACATATTCATTTGTCTGTTGTGTGTTTTAATAGAAATGGAGACAAGTGCATATGTGTCTGCTGTAGAGGAACCCAGTCAGGAACCAGGTATTATTATCTTATAATATTTGTAGTTTTAGGACAGATTTCTTCAGAGAATTGACCTGAAGATATTAGATTCTGTCAAATTACCACTGCCAGGCAGACTCCGTGAGTCTGGGGTGGGGAAGGGGGTCCTGTCGTATTTAATTCAGAAGAGTAATGAAGACGCAATGTAATGGGACAGCATATCAATAGATTTTTTCTTATCTTCTTATCTCTTATAAAACCATTTTAACCTGTCTTTAGTCTATTTGGGGTCTTTGATATGGGACTCGTTTAATCTTCCCAGCACAAATGCAGAGAATTTAAATGTAAATTGATGGCAACTACAAAAGATTTAGATTTAATTCTAGATAGAGATCTTGTTAAAGCAAACCCAGGTGAGCAAGCTCTTCCCAGCAGTTCACCAAAAGTATATTGCGTCAACCAAAAACAGTTGAATCTTATTTTAAAGAATCTTTTGTTGAACTTGATGAAAGTGTGAGAATATCATCATATCTAGTTTCAAAAAAAGAAACAGTTTGAAACTGGGAAAAAGAGTTTGATAACAGCTGAACTAAAATAATCGGATTATATATAGAGAGTCTGGTATAGTGGTATTTTGAAACTTGACATCAGTTACTAATGTTTTTATGTTCCTATTAGCATGTTCCGGCAATGTGTTAATGTCACTTTAACTGTTTTATTGTGGATCTGTAAAACATAAATGATGTTTTTGACAATATTTTAATATAAAGCTCAATAATTTTCACTTTTTAGTGATTTATTTTGCATCATAATCACAGTGATATTGAAATACTGTATTCCTTCGTTACTTCAGTTAGGTTGCATTCATAGGATGCTAAATGGTCCAAATGTGGAAATTAGATGCTGATAAATTTAGACCATAAGCTCTAATCTGACATATAAACCCATGGACATGTTTGTTATATTGAATGCAGTGCATTAGTGTAAAAACCTAAGTGAACTTAAAGTGAAATAGCAGTGTGTGCTCACAGGCAGTAACAGTGGACGAGTTATGAACCACTGACAGGTTTTTGAGTTGCCAAGGCTTAGTAAGGTGGACATAAAAGCTCTGCTGTCTGCTAGAGACCAACAGAGAGGCTACTGTGCTTCAATGTGCAGATCATTTTAATTCTGGTGACAAGGATAGGGTGTCACAACATGGTGTTTTCTACCCTTCTGTTTATCAAGCTGTATAGTTGCTGGCCAGTCAGAGTTATAATGTTTACAGTCTATAGCATCTACAAAGGATACACATACACCATGATGTGGTGTCTACAACTCACAGAAGTTGCTCAGGTATTGCATCTCATCCAGGATGGAACATCATTGTGAGCTGCGGCAAGATAAGCTGCTGTGTCTGTCAACAAAGTGTCCAGAGCATAAAGCAGATACCAAAAGACAGGCCAGTGCACCAGGAGACGTGGAATGTAGCATATGAGGACAGCAATCTAGTAACTGTTTGCTTAATTCTGTGCTAGATCATTGGCATTTGCCAGAGAACACCAAGATTGACAGATTCACCATTGGTGCCTTCTGCTCCACACAAATAAGAGTAGCTACACACTAAGCATGTGACGGAGTCAGAAGATTCTGTAGAGAACATTCTGCTGCCTGCAATGTCCTTTAGCATGGCTGGTTGGGCAGTGGGTCAGAAATAATGTGGGGAGGCATTTTTTGGAAGGGCTGCACCTCCATGTGCTAGCCAGAGATACCCTGACTGCCATTAGGTACCAGGGTGAAATCTATTGCAAGACCATTTGCGGGCACAATCAGCCCTGGGTTCCTTCTGATGCATGACAATGTGGCTAAAGTGTGTCATCAGTTCCTGCATGATGAAGGCAATTATGATGTGGATTGGCCTGCTTAATGCCCAAATTTGAATCGAGTTGAGAACATCTGGGGATCATTTCTCATTTCATCCACCAAAGCCACATTGCATCACAGTTGCACAACAGAGTTGAAATATTGATACTTTGTTTTTCAACGTTATCTAGTAATAGTTGATTTTGTGCAAACCTGTGAACAACAGACATTTAGTTTTGTTACCCTTTAATTGGTCGTCACTCTGCATATAAGTGAAATTAAAATTAAATTAAAGTGAATTTAAATGTAAATTGATAATAGACTCAGATATAATTACCTTCTCATAGATTACATTTTTAGCATTTGTAATTTTCTGGAAGATGCTGGAAGATACCCCAAAATATAACAAATAACATTCAAGTGCAAGAATATTAACTGTTTGTTACCTTTCAGTGCAGTACTGAAATAGCACTGATGATAATAGCCATGATAACATCTCAAATATAGAGCCGAAATTGCATTCCAATAACCATGCAAAAAATAACAACCTGAAACCTTCTAACCATCCAGCTGCCACTATGCCAATTTTTAGATAATGCGCCAATGCTGCTACCTGCTTTATAACCATGCAGAGGTTGGAATAACAATTAATCTTGCAAGCTATGTCGTAGGTGGGAAATATATAAAATATTGAAGGAATTAAACATTCTGGGCATTTTTACAAAAAGCTAGAAGTTTTATTTTGTTATAGTTAATTAAAAAGGAGAATTATACATTTACATTTATTATTACAAGTCTATACATTTGCCTTTTAATTTATGTTACACTGATTTTCCCTACGTGAGCAAATAAACTGCCTTTATTTGTTCAAATTACTGTATTGGTATTGATGATACTGGCTCTATGTTTACTTGGTATTTATTGAATATTTTGATAGCAAAATGTACTTTAAGATAACAATATATTTATATCCAAGTAGCTTACTATACATCTGTACATATGTAATGACAAATTAAGGCTTCTACCCAGGAGCAGCTCTTATGCAATCTAATCTACTTACCTGATATTAAGAGCCATGTCACCATCGGCATTGAGCGCTTGTTTCTTATATTTCCTTCCTGCCCAAGATAAGTAGATCAAGTATCACAGGGTGACTACATTTTAAAAACAGGCAACTGCTTTCAATTAATGCTGCAAAAAGTTTTTGTAGCTCTGAGGTCTAGTGAAACAGCATTTGTTCAAACTGAGCCAATGGATGTCAATTTAGCTGCAACACATAACATGTTTATATTTGTAACATAGCAATGTTTTTATTGTGCATATGAATATCATTGAAACGTGTGATGTGTGTGTGTTGTAATATGAAATGTGCATTTTATAGTTTGATTGCTGGCTGTCAGTGAACAACGCTGCTACATTTGAAGGCACATATTTATGACGACCAGCTATCCAGATGAATCACTCTGTACAGCAAGGGCAGCAACTAGACAGGTTGAGGTGACTCCATAATGCCCTGGTGGGTTGTCACATGAATCTAAAGTCACAGGGTAGTGCACGTCCAACCAATGTCGAACATTTCTAGCCATGTTCCAGGAAAGACAAACAGTATGTATGGGTGTACATGATTTACAAGGATATATGTAAACTTAATCATCATCCATGGAAAAAAAAATTCATACTAAAATGCTTCCACAGCTATTGAAAGTGTGAAGTGGTAACAAGAATGTATTTTATTACATTACACTGTCTTCAAGAAATTGTCTTTCTCTCTGCATGATGGTCGCTTTACATGTATTTTCTTGTCTGTAAGTACGTATACATATCTGTAAACGTTGAAGTTTACAGTTTACAGGTCTATTTTTATTTAATTTCATTTTTGTGTGTATTTCTGTCTGTCTGTTCACCCAGTTCTACATTTCTCTTTCATTTCCAGCTGAATAAAATCCAGGTTTTCCATATGTCATTGTAAACGTGTGTGCTAAACGAATTACCTTTGCCACATCCCTGAAAACCACTTATAAACAGGCACAGATGCTATCTTGCTATCAACTCACACAGATAAATCAGGTCTCCTATTTTAACCAGGATGAGTTGTGTGAGTGTGTGCATAAGACGATTAAAAAGGCTAGCTGATACAGCTGCAACATTTTTCCCCAATGATTTTTTTTCCCTATGACACAGGCTGCAGCATTACAGGTCGGCTTCTCAGTTTGTCTTCAAAATGTTGTTTCTTATTCATGGTTTGGCCAAAATTGCTGCACATTTTAGTGTTTAGTGACAATAAAAACTGGATGGATCTGGATTTCAATCTGATGGGTGTGTCTGAAAATCCCAAAGCAGTCTGCCACTGATACTACGGAAAACTTTCAGGTTTTCACATGATTCTGTCTCAAAAGGAAACTGAACAGTAACAGTTTATGTAAAACTGTACACCAGTTGTCAAAGGTGTGATGCCCAAAAAATTCTTAGAACTGGCAGATTTAATTCATCAACTTCTAAAACCAGATTCAATATAAATGATAAAAAACATGAAAGCAATGTCCATAGTCAAGCAAGGCTTTTGCATTCCTGAGACCAGCATCAATATTGTATAAAACTATGATTAAAAATAAAGTAAAATAAAATATTTATGTAAACAACGCAGCATAAACTGAGCTAACAATATAATAAACTGGCATTAGATTAGTGCTTCGCTATGATGGATAAGGTGATAGAAACCTGTGAGGTTATTACATGCAAGTTAAAAAGTAATTATTGTGATTGAGTGAGGACTTTAGATTTTATCTAAATTAAGTAAGAGAATAATATCTTTATATTAAGTGAGAGAATTAGTAATGAGTCAGTAAGTGAGTAAGAGCTTTTGTTTAGAGCGTTTATATGAATAGATGTAACGCAATGTGTATTATTGCATGAGTGGCATATAATATTCAGTATTACCAGCTACTAGTTCTATCCCATTTTGACTGTATATGTGACTACTAAACATTTTAGTGACTCCAGCATGACCCTGGTGGGGTGTTGCTTTCAATGGCGGTATTGAAAAAACTATCAAATGTAGAAAAGTGACACGCAGTTGGAGGCAAGTTTCAGCTTTGTAGGTGTAAGGTATTGGCTTGTGTGCCAAGGAGAATCAGCCTCGGAGGCACACGAGTGTTACAGATTGTATTTTAGGCAGGTATTTCATGAAAGAACCTGCTAATCATGGCTATTGCAATAAATTGGGAGTACGCTTAATAAACTGGGTGTTCCCGACAGCTGCTGTGGAGACTAGGTTTGCTGTCATTAGCATCTATGGAAATGTGAGTGTGTGTGTTGAAACATAGGGAACTATGGGAAAGAAGACCCTTGTTTAATTCACTAAGATCTATTTTGTATTTAGGTTGTCTGTCTTTGCATCACACTCACTTTGCCTAAAAGAGAATGCAGACTAGCACTCTCCCTCTCTCACCAGAAGCTTTGTGACACCAGCCAGCAGTTAATTTTTACATGAAGCGTTATGTAGAATTGCCGTATGCTCGGAGTGTTTCTCCACTACTCATGCCAGCCTCCCGACCAGATGGGATGCATGAGATTTTTTCCCCCTTAGATCTAGTATCTAATTTTGTCTGTTGGCACGAGCAAAATGTTTTACAATGTTTTCAACAGGCAAATGATACACAAGTTTGTGTGTGTTTCTAAGGGGGAATTTTATAAATTGCTACTATTTGCAAATTTTCAAATTTGTTATTTAATTGAAGGTGTCAACAATGCTGTGAAAATCCCTGATGTGTAAAAACATACCTGCAAGGTAATCGGAAAGTAATCTAACTTTGGGCTGTATTCTTTATGGGAGATATTTCGTCTTAATAGTTGTATTTCTTTTTTTTTTCTTGCAGCTGCTACCATTAGGGGTTGCCCTGGTAAAACAGTTTTTACACCAGATCCCCTTCCTGTCACAACCCCCACCTGTTTATCTAAGGAAATAAGGGCATCATGTAAACTCCACACAGCAAGGACCTGCACCACCCCACTTGGGGATAGAGCCCAGGATATTGTTAGCCATGGTATCCTGTTGATGGTCTTATGATAAATATGATGAACTAATAGCAGCTAAAATAGCTATACTTTACTTTATTCCTAGATAGGTCACTGCATGGTCACAACATTACATTCATCCATCCCTCTTGCATTAGCAGGATATCTGGCCATAAATGGCCATTTTATTTTTGTGTATGGTAAAAATTAGTGTTAAATAAATGTCCAATCGACAAACACAAAAACTTCTTTACAAATACAAAGTCAGATTGGAAAAAATTCCCTCACTAAATTTCGCCACAATAATGATGGTGGGATCTATTAGGCAGCAAGTGAAATTTGTATCTTTAGTTGATGTAGCGAGTGTTAATGTGAGTATGTTGTTAGAAGTAAGAAGTTAGTATGAGTATTACAAGGGCCAAATTCGGAGGGCAAAATTATGAGTGTCTTGCAGTATGTTGTGGTCAGTAGCTTTCAAGTGGTCCAAAGAAGGAACAGTGGTAAATTGGTGACAGGTTAATGGCTGGCAAAGGCTTTCTTGATGCTCCTGGAAAATGAAGCTTTGCCACTGATGTCTGATACAACTGACAAGCTTTGATTGCTAAATAAATTATTCGTGGTTTTGAAATAAAGGTGTAAGAATGTACATCATGAAGTTTGTTGTATATGTGGTAGTAAAAAGTGTAGCAAGACAATATTAGCAAGGTGGTCATAATGTTATGCCTGATCAGTGTACAAGTACTCACCAATGAACTGATGGTCCTGAGGATCTTAAAATGATTTTGGCCATAGACAGTTCTTCTCATGTCTTTTTGGGTATCCTCTATTTACCCCAGTTTCCTCCTATTTCCAAAAATGTGCAGTAATTGGAAACATAGAATCAAAGGGAAAGCTTTCTTTGCATATGTTGTATACATTCCTTGCTTCTTCTAGACTAACACATATTTAGAGACAGGAGCCCAAGGGTCTTTATTCTATTACAAATGCAAACCTGGCAGAATTCATTTGCTAAACCCAAATCTTACCCTGCAGATGGAAAGTTAGGCTTGGTTACAGTGTGTACTGTGTGTGCCACAGAGCTCCAGGTTCTTGGAGAAGTTTGTTGTTGTTGTTGTTTCTGATATGATATTAGTTATGCACAAAACAAAATCTTTTTAATTAGAATCTCAGCAGTGTTTCCATCCTGGCCAGGCAAATAACTGTTACGTCTGAGGTGAAGCAGGTTCCATGTATGGGTTTTTATGCCCTGCCGACTAGTGATGGGCAATGATCGAAATGAATTCGGTCAATTCACAATGAATCACAATTGTTTACAAACCATATATTGAAATTAACATACAGACAAAAGCTATTCTAAGGTAATTCATAATGCAGTAACCTAGGTCACATATGAAAAAAAAAAAGTTTAATAATTATAGGTAGTGATGTTACCATTTTGCAATTCTGCAGTCTTTTGGAATAAAAATGCAAAAATAAAACTTCTATAAAATTTTATAAGTATATAATAACAATATAATTAAAACCAATGATTATCATCATTAATAAAATTGAAAATATTTTGCTATTTTGTCTAGTGCATTGTAAGGTAGCAACTTTTGCTTCCATTTACTGATGGGTTTGGGTGAATATATGGTTATTACACATATAGGATATTCCAGACCAGCAATCCCCAACCGTATTTGCACCGTGAACCAAACTCAGTAGTTCCATGGCAAGGGCAGGTAACGGAGGATTAAAAAATTATTACAACACCTGTAAAAGAAGTGTTTTACTAGATGTTGGTGCCACCTAGAAGAAGAAATAAGGCTATAACACACTAATTACAATACTAATTACTAATTAGTCAGGTAGTTTATGAAGCAGCTATTGTATTGCTGCAGAAACAGTGTGCATCACATCTAAGTGGAAATGAATTTTAACCAAGCTAGCTACATGCTACTGGACAGAGAACTCGGCTCACTCTATCCAATATATGTATCTCATTCTATATTCCAAGATAAATAAACCTTTGGTAGAAATGAAGACATTGATGGTCATGTGGTCAGCTGTGGAATCAGTGTTCTTTAAAGTAGCAAAACAAGCCAAACGACTTTTTAGTCAAGTTGTGTTGTTTGTGTGTTTAAGCAGAAGACAAGAAGGCAGTAAGTGAGAGCACTCCCAAGGAAGAAAAAGAGTTGGCTGGGGTAAAAAATAAAGCAGAGGATGGCACTGGTAAGCTCTCAAAGCATAACTACCAACATTTTTCATTTCTTCCATGCCAGTTTTGAATGCCTTTTTAGGAAAAACTACATTTAAAATGTATTTATTCTTGGATATGGAGTGTGACTGTTAGAGGTTGTGAGCAGGTGGTTTTTATACTGTTAACAAGTTCAAACAAGTGCCACTAATAGAGATAATGAGTGGAGGTCATGAGCCACTAATAGAGATAATGAGCCTTTTCTATAAGTCTGAGACAGCCAGAAATCTTGCTTGTTTGTAGTTGACCAAATATTTATTTTGCACCATTATTTGCAAAACAAATATTTAAAAATCAGACAATGTGATTTTCTTTTTGTGATTTTCTCTCAGGGTTGAGGTCTAAATTCTTTTTTCCATATATATGTATATACTTAAAGTAGGTTTGCTTATGTAAGGGATGCCTACAGCGCAGATGAAAAACAGAAGTACATATTTTGTTTATTATTTAAAAACGGCTGGCTTAGAACCAAGACTGGTTGATTAATGGGACGGATTAGGCAAGTGAGATGATATTTGGACTTGTTATGGCTCACTGGTGATGTGGGGAAACGAGGACGAGAGATGCATCTAAGCGTGTTTAAACAGCCATATTTAGAAAGCGGTCTGCTATCATGTTTAATAAACACTGCAGGACCCATTATATGCTCTTTAAATGTTTATGAAGAGCATTGCAAATGTATTTGGACTACTTCTAGCTTCTTCTACCTAGGCCTAAAGTATTTGTGTAGAGTTAATGTTTTTAATGTATGTAAACTATAACTTCAGATTTATTGGGAAGGAATCTATCCTGCTTTAGGATGGCTGTGCTCTTCTACACAAAGCAATGCCTATTTCTGGTGTCAGGAATATGGTATGTGGGCATCAGTGGCCTGACCTTACATACTGTATACTTTAGCTAAAAGGCGCAACACTACACCCCCCCCCATCCCCCACCCTCAAAAAACGGGTAAAGAATTAACCAGTGTAAAGTTTCCTTGGGGTTTTTAGGATTCTGAAACAGCATGTCTAATCAGCTTATTGTCTATATGAATCCTTATTTACATGAGGTTTTTTGGAGCTGTTGTAATGTTTTTTTGTGTCTTCTAAACATTTATAGTATGTGTGCATGCGTGTATGCATGAGTTTATGTATTTAAAGTATGCTTTAACTTTCGGCCCTTTGTAACTGATAGATTATTCAAATTCATGCACCATTTTTCATAAGCAACACTCAAAATGGTCTCTTGGTGCCATTATTAAAAATGATAACTATAATCTAACTGTCTGTTGGCCATGTAATTTGGATTGGATGGGTTTCAATGACCCAATAAAATGCTGGGACTGTTGCACTATATGAATTATGTATTACAATAGTTTGAGGACGCAGTTCAAATCGGGTCCACTCTTTATTTCCTTTCCTTTTTTGTAAACCAGTTTTTCTTTCACAAGGGGCAGAGAGAGAGAATGCAAATGGGAAGACTCAGACTACTCCTGCAAAAACATCAAGACCAAAGGAGAAAGGTACAGGCTGTTCCTGATATAAAAATCTAAGCTAAATGGCTTTATTCGTCTGACTAAATCATTTAGACAAAAAATGTTAAAACGAAAAGATAAATTTCCACTTTCTTTTCACTGTCACTGTTCTAAAAAGATGACTGTTGGGTTAAAAAACAGAAACCTGCATATTAGTCATTTTATTACATTGCAGATCCTAAGCCAACAGCCATGTGGACAGTTATGTTCGAATTCCAATAACTTGTAATTAACGGCAAACCAGGGCTGTACATAATTCACATTCAGATGTACTAAACGTGACTTGAATTTGGTGCTTCGTCATGCCAGTTTCGATTCATGCAACCTTTTCTAATGTGTTTTTGTCAGTTAGTGGTGAAGCATTGGAATTAAAAATATTAAGATACCGTTCACATACTTATTGTAGTAACATATTATTGGTGAAAATGTGGGTTAGTTGAAACAGTTATTCTGTATCCACTTTGCTTACATTGCATAATTTATATGTTGGAGATGGCATTAATTGAAGATATTTTGAATAGCCGATATTTTGACCAATATTCTCTTGGAACTCTGTTGGGTGCAGCTTTAAAAAGAAAGACAACAACGAGGCACACATTGCCAGTTCCTCTACAGGTGCTGATAACATGTGGTTTTCTAATAACAGGTTCATTCCAAAAGAGAACCTGGCAAATCGGTGATGCCCTAGTCTTTTTTGAGCCGCACCATATCAGCTGTTTTAGCCATGATCATTCACATGTCAGGAATATACTGTTCCCATATTATGTGTTTGACCAGACTAACAGTGTAATCAACAACTTAAGTAGGAATTCCACATAAATCATAGTACAGGGTCCCAGGCCTTACTTCAAAAGTGGACTAATTATCTATAAAATAATTGTAATGTTGTTTTCCATGCTACAGCCTCAGACATTGCCCTGGCCCTCGGGATACAGGTGACTATAGTGGCTGGTGACTCTATGAGTACTGCAATACACACATATTGAACTTGAGAGTCTTCTATAGCCAGAGCACTTTGATTAACAGGCTTCTCAGCAGGTGGATCACTGAGGCGGGAAAACCTATTAAACATGTGCAGCTGAAAAGGTCGGTGCTTTGCCCTAGGACTATTTAGCCTGGGCATCACCCAGTCTCCACGCTGTGAGGGTTCTAATGCCGGCGCCTAAAGTTCTGCACAGAAAGCAAGTTCTAGAAACATGTTGATGTGAAACATCAATGCCCCCATCCAACATAGCTCATGCTGTCACTATAAGGGCCCACATTCACATTTATTCATTCCAAAAGTCTTTGGAAAGCTTTTCATGAAAATGTTTTAGCTGCTGTTTTAAGTGAGAATAACTCCATATTTTATGCTTCTGATTTTGGAATATAATATCCAGCAACTTCATAATTGAGTGTCCTAAAACTTTCATATTAGCAATTTTGTGTTTATTTAAGAAGTATATTTTGCATAGCTGTTGCTTTTAGTAGGTCCTTCACGTCTTCGGTTTCAGCCACAAACCACAGTCAGTTCAATGACTTTGAGAAAAACAAATTAAAGTGAAGCTCTTTTAGCCCTAAGCCACATGTAAATAAATCTGGCTTTGCAGAGAATAAGAAAAACGAGCTGATGAATTGAGAATTGAGTCCTTTTTCTCCTCGACAGGTGAGATTTAATGTAATGGCCCAAAACCCCTGTGGCTTAAATAGACTTAGCCTTCCAACTGTGTAGTACAAAGTGCACCCAATATTTGAAAATATTATTGTTTACATATAACTCGAAGAAAGATTCATAGAGATTACTACTTTTATAAGTAGTGATAATTCATAATAATAATTATATATATATATTTTTTTATTATATCTCCAGTTTATTTGAGACAATCATGACAGCATGACAGCAAGTATTTTGAATACAGTCGAAAAATGCAAAATACCTTTGCTAGTCCTCACAGAGTTCACATTTCCAGTCCAGCATGCTAATTTGTCAATTTAACCACAAACAAAGTCCTCCAGGATCACGGTGCAAAAACACAAGACTTGAAGTGAGAATGCAAACCGATGCACAGGAAACAATTGACAATCAAACAAACACGTTATCATACAGCAAAGGCACCAATAATACACAATCAAGTATCATGACACCCCTTTATTCCAGCAATGAAAGGTTTAATGGCATATCTAAGTAGTCTAAGTAAAATGAAAATGGATTTTTCATATTAATAAGTGGCACACTTAAGATCCAGCTGCAGCTGAAACTGAGGGTGACTAAAATATGTGTTGAATTCTCTACCTGGGTGTTAGACTAACATAAACAGGATCCCACATTTGCATCAGGTATTCTGTTGTTACTAAGCCAATTTGTATCTCAGTAGTGAAGTCAACCACCAGAATGTGATGTCCTACGTGATGTGACAACACCCACACTACATGGCATAAACCAAAGTCGTATTTTATTTAAAGGTTATAGTGTAGTGTGGAATATAGGGCACCCGTCTAATCTGACCGATTCATTGATCCACACTAAATGCTCAGGGCTACCTGAGAATGCTGCAGGAAGCTGTGTTTCCATTCATTCTGAAAGCATAAAGATTGGAAGTATTTTGCACATTTATCCCAACATCATGTCCTTAAACTGTTTAAGGAATGAGGGAGAATTTTGGTGCAAAAATGTGCAATTGAGATATATTTTGAACTCTCAGACAGCTCTGCATCAAAAAGCACGTATCAACAATTGTTGATATAATCACATGAACAAGCGATTACTTTGGCAACCCATTTCTTCAACACTTATGTTATGCCTCATGTTTTCATGTCAAATAATGGTGTCAACCTCTCTGATCTCTGAAACATCTGGGATGGACCATCACATCTGTGGAAACATTTGCTGTAGTCAGAAGATGGTCAGAAAAGTACATTGAGATCTAACAGCAGCATATGCTGCCTTCAAGATATCTAAGCATTTTTAACAAGAAAATGAAAACCACATATTGCACACATTGCAAATGAAGAAGAAGAAAAGTTTCTGGCCTGCCTGCAGTCCTGTATCTAATTAAAATGTGAGTAGAATTTTTTAATGAATGCCAGCTGATGTACTGTTGTAAAAGGAACCATTTCATTATTTGTGCTTTAAATGAAATGTTGTCCCAAATTTGGAGTAGTACTTTGCATAGAATTTGATGTTTGTCTTAGATGATAGTTAGTTATTTTAGCTGTTAATTTACGACTGAGGAGGTCACCGTTACTGCAACAGCCACTGCCACCCCCAAAAAATCTTACATGCGCCAGTATTATTGAGGAGCCCTGTCAGGAGCCCAAAAATAGCACACTGGCATTACTTGAATAGAAACATGTTACCTTCCTATTATTATTGTATTACCTTGATGCTGCTTTACCTCTGCCCTGCAAAGTTTCTTTTGAGACTATTTTGCTTCATTATAAGATCGTTTATGCGTTTTTAAAATTCATGAGCCAGTCTTAAGTAAATTATCCTACTGAGGAATTTAAGAGTTTCTTCATTTATTTTCCAACTGAAATATAAATTTGAAGGTGCTTCCTGTAAGCTGTAACCTAATTTCAGTTCATATGGGTTAAAAATTGCCAAAAAAACAAACAAAAAAACACTGATCCTGGGGCACTGTAGCATGTATTGCAAATAATTATAAATGATCATTGTTTTGTTATGACTGTGGCTGAAATTATGCAAATGGAAAAAGTTATAATGTACACAAACATTCTTATACTCCTGTTCATATGCAAATGATCGTTCTATCCTGTTGTTTAATATTTGGAACAAAGTATCACTTCAGGACAAAACACTGTTTTAAATATTTTTTTTCTCATTTATGTGCCAAGTTTTTCACTCCAAGCGCCAAGTTGTGCCACCATGTTGTTTATGGAGGAAATTTAGAGGTTCTGCCTTTAGTACCAAAAGAGTTTCTAATTTAACCTACAATGTGTGCAGAATTATTAGGCAAATGAGTATTTTGGTGACGTCATCCTTTTATACATGTTATCCTACTCCAAGCTATATAGGCTGGAAAGCCAACTATCAATTAAGTAAATCAGGTGCTGTGCATCTCTTTATTGATGAGGGGTGTGGTCTAATACATCAGCAGCCTGTATTAGGTGTGCTTAAATATTAAGAAACTCTGAAAAGTAACCAAATTGTGAGCTGCCTTGCCGAATGATGCAGCAGACTTGAAATTGCCAAACTTTTGAAGCGTGGTCACTGAACAATTAGGCATTTATGGCAAATAGCCAACAGCGTTGCAATAAGCGTGTTAGGAATAAAGGTACAAAGTAAGTGCGCATGGATTGTGGAAAATCAAGCGTGAAGCTGCCAAGATGCCGTAGCCACCAGTTTTGCCATATTTCAGAGCTACAATTTAACTGGAGGGTCAAAAAGTACAAGGTGTGCAATATCGTTAAAAAAAAACATGATTTTCATGCAGAACAATGCTCCATCACATGCATCCAAATACTCCACATCGTGGCTGGTCGGTAAAGGTCTAAAAGAAGAAAAAATAATGACATGGCCCTCATGTTCATCTGATCTGAACCCCATAGAGAACCTGTGAGATCTACAGGGAGGGAAAACCAGTGAACAGTGTCTGGGAGGCGTAGTGCACACAATGTTGATCATAAACAAATCAAGCAACTGACAGAATCTTTGGATGGAAGACTTTTGAGTGTCATCGTAAAGAAACGTGGATATATTGGTCACTGGTTTGTTTTTTGGTTTTGTTTTTAAATATCAGAAATGTTTATTTCTAAATGTCCTGTTGTTATATTGGTTTAACTGGTGAAAATGTGTGAGATGGGTGTATATTTAGTTTTTATTAAGTTGCCTAATACTTCTGCACTGTAATAGTTACCTGCACAAACAGATATCCTCCTATGATAAATAAATAAATAATAAAAAAAAACAATCCAACTTCCAAAAGTTTTAGTCTTTGGGGTTGATTGAAAACGTTGTTGTTAAGTGATTAAAAAAAAATAATCCTTTCAATTACAACTTGCCTAATAATTCTACACACAGTGTCAGTAAGTCCAAAAATTTGGACAATTTTAGAATGTAATCCTAGAACCATACCCACAAAGCTGGACACAAAGTTTCATTGTTCATCTAAGTAAACAATAGGGTTGATTTGGAACATAGTTGTTGACTTAGCTAGTGTTGACTAGCTTTGACTGAAGTTGAATAGCTGAATTAAATTGAATTAAGTTAAATTGAATAGTTGAATTTGGCGATTTATGCATTTGGATTACTGAGCATTACTGCATCAACAGAACTTGGACATACCCTGTTGTGCATGCCATGCAGTGGTTTCCAATCACCAGGCCTCGGATCGGTGTGTGGGTCAATTATTAGCTTATTCCAATCGCTTTTATTTTTATAGCACTTGTTTACAATATACATTGATTTGATCAACACAGAAAGTTCATATTGATAAATTGGATTAAAGGGGATAGCCCTGGCTAAGTGGTTAGAGAACTTGTAATCAGAAGGTTGCCAGTTGGATTTCTAGAGTCAATGCCTTTGGGCAATGCACCTAACCTCTAACTGCTCCATGGGTGCAACGACTAGAGCTGCCCACATCATGCTGCTAATTTATAGAAATATTTGGCACTTTTAATGTCTGACAAACATTAATTAAGTTATCCTAAAAAACTGAATGATATTTTTGTTTATTTATTACTGTTTTTTTTGTTTATTTATTTAGGAACTACAGGATTAATTAACAATTCCCAACACTTTTCTTGTAAAGCCATTAACCACTAGGTGAGAGCCTTGTATCAATAAAAATTTGATTTACACTGATTCTCCATTCTATAATTATACATCAAACATAGAGAAAACCAAACAGCAAAGCCCAAATAACCCATAAGTGCAGTGACGATGACATGTTGATCTGTGCTTGTTTGACCTGCAGATAAGGTCATCCCTGAAATGATAAAAGACTGTTCTTTATTCTCGAATATTCTTGCAATGAATCTGTTTCCCACATAATTGCCAAAAGCAAACATGACAGTGCTTTCACTTTGTTAAAATAGCAAAGTGAGAATCTAGTCTTCAACTCTGTAGAGACAATGTTGTGGAATCTTAAGGAATCTGTGCACAAATTAATGTGTTAAATCATTAATGAACTGAAGAAAAAGCACACTGTAAAGAAGAGAGAGCTAGAAGTTACCTCAGTAAAGTTTTCTCATAGCAGTTAGACCGTTCTTTTATTGCTGCTCTTAGTAAATATTTCCTTCCTCTAGAACAGAATCCATTTAAATCCTGCTAGAGAGAAATATGGGTGGAAGAAAAATAAGCTTCCTTTTGCCTTTATTATTATTTTTGTTTAATAAAGAGACATAAGGTAAGTTCCCAGGTAAGTTTCTATTTTAATTACATTCAAGCAAACAATTGATATTTCAGTATTTTCACTTGTAAAGACAGGTAAAGTTTAATGGGCCCATTATTAATGGCCCAATTGTTCTAACACTAAGAAATTGGGAATAACAGAGATCAGTTTTTTTTTTCTTTTTAATATTTTATGCAATATGTTTGTAGCAATAGTGTAGATACAACTGGTTAATTAGAACCAACTCGACTAAAGAAAATATATACAGTATACATAAGTCACTGGTTTGTGCATCGTAGTAGCTATTTTGCCAACTGGAGAGCTCAGTTGCTTTGCGCTGATGTGCTAGCAGTAAATACCACTGCTCGGGCAGGCCATGTTATTATGAGTCAAAGCACCAAACCTCTTTTTTTTTTACGAAACATTAGCCTATTGTTTTTGTATGGATTATTATTTATTTATTTATTTATTGATATTGAAGCGATCAGGCAGCCCAAACTGTAAGGTCTTCAACACATACAGCAATTTCATTGTTATTGTTGTTATAAATAAAAAAATATATAATGATGATGAAGAATGTGTAAAATTAAGCATACATTTTAGACATTTTTTGTGCATTTTGGCTATGTCTAGATGTAATGTCTAATGTATAGAAAAAGTCAAACATTTGTTTGGAGCAGCAGCAATAACACAAAAATTGTCGAACTAACACATGCACCACTGTTGAATTACTTCTTTCCCTCAGAGCTCTTTTGCCTTGCCATATTCCCATCATGTTCTGTTTATTCTGTGCTTTTCTTGTATTTAGCTTATTTGCGCCTGGGGTTGCTATAGATTTCTTTTAATTAACTGTTTTGTTGACAGTTTTGTTGGTTTGGGCACAGAGGGACACCACTGAAGTCAGAAAATGTATTTTAGACACGGCATGGGACTACGTTCGATCTGACTGTGTTCAATAGCCTTTTTGAACTATGTGTTAGTTTTGTATGCAACACAAGTGCCATTACATTGTTTGGCTTTTCGAGTTGCTGTGAGAGCTGGTGGGAACCGAATGATGCAGGGCTTCTTGAGTTGCGAAACTGGCTAAGCAATTGTACTTTCTTTGAAAATCTACAGTGTTGATGATCTAGATCATTTTATGTCTATTCTTGACCAGATTATAATGTGTTTTTGTTTGGTTAAATGCTAAAGCACTATTTAAAAACTATTAAACTATTGAAATTCTCACATCACAATAATAGTAATTTATAATGAGTTGTTTGTCTAATGACATCACAAACCTATGCATATAGCATATGTTTGTTAAAGGGCTGTGACTATAGCTACCCCTTTTGGTAAATCCAGCTTTTAAAGAATGAGAGAGAGAGAGAAAGAGAAGAGAGACAGTGTGTGTCCGGGACTCCTGTATTTCCTCTACACCTCACTCACTTAATAATAGCACATTTATGCAATAAACTGTCCCAACTGATTCATGTAGATTTTGACATATTTTAATATCGTTATTATTTTTATTTGTAGAGGGAGTGTGTATTCATTTGTTTTACATAATATCATAATATCCATAATACCTTAGGTCAACAACGATGGAGACCATTTAAATTATAAATTAGGACTTTTATTCAGGCACAATTAAGCCTGATGGAGCCCACATATTCACTAATGATTGACCCTTTACTTCAAACAAGCATGATCTTGTAGTCATGTTTTGGAAGGGAGTGACCTGTAGCCTTGTAGCCCAGTAAGCATCAAAACTAACAGGCGGAAGAGAGGGCACTTGTTCAAATAAAATGGAAGGAACTTGCAGCATTGAGTAGAGCTTTGAAGATCTTCTTTTGATCAGTACCCTCATCTTTCCTGATACCTTTCAGACATAGACTTAGAGAATAAGAGGAAAGGGAAAATATATTCCATGGAAAAACATGCAAATGCACTCAGAGGAAAAAAAACCTAGCGATTTGTGAAGAGCAGGTTGAGTGATTTGGGTTTGATTATGAAAGAGCAGGCTTTTGATATGCGTAATTAACCTTTTGTTCTTCATCCTGTTGTTGTCAACACTACAAACTATATTATCCAACCACAAAATAGTGTAAACCTTTCCATTCACATGCTTTGGGAAATACAATTTAGTAACCCATAAAAAAGCAAACCTCTAATGATAGATCATTTTCATTAAATACATTTGTATTCATGCTTTTCATCATAATTTTGTCTTGCAGACCAAGAAGACAGTGTGGGAGCCAAGAAAAATGCTACAGCTGAGTCCACTAAAGGTACATCTTACAATTAAAAACGAAAGCAATGCTTTTCCAGTCCTAGATTCTAGCTCACTGCATCTTTGGCTAAAGAGTCACAATGAGCCAATAAAGAGCCGTGTCAAAATGTGCATGTCAAAATGTGCATGTCACATTAGTAACTGTTGTATATGTAAATGTAGTAATGTACTAAATTATTAAGTA
>JAOTRQ010073695.1:0-12150 GCA_028565875.1 Hoplisoma paleatum
ATTGGTGTTGTTTTGTATTGTGTTAGTTCATTTCATTTGTTCATCCATTTATCTCGCAGCAAGAAGGTTCTGGTTTGATTCCTTTTTTCCTTTAGGAGCTTTTGATGAAGTGAGATGAACTGGACTTCCAAAAGTGTCCTAGACCAGTAACTACATGTAACCAGTAACTACCCACCCTGTCTTACATGTAACCAAATGACACCATGGGATCTGACCATGCCTCCAGTCACTGTCTGTACGCTGGTTTCTCTTGCATACACACATTGTAACCTAGTCCTATAACTTCACTCAAAGTTGCTTCAAGAGGCTCTTGTATAATTCAGCCATGTGAACAGTGTTTTCTGGTAGAACCACTACCACCATGCACTTTCACTTATCATTTTATCGTCGTTTCTAGGAGTCTTTATAGACTGGATTTAGCAACTTTGGAATTCCACTTTTTTCCAAGATTTTTGTATAACGATGATGGTGAAAGAATCGGTGGCTTTACAATCAACCAATACATTTTGCATGATGAAATAGCAATGATATGATGCTGGTGGGGAAAGTTATCGTCAAGGAAAGTGATAAGATAGAAAAGTGATGCTTTTTAAAAAAGTTTTTCAAAAGTACAGAAACTTTTCTATTAACTGTCATTAAAATGTATTTGACGTGCAATGACGTACTTTTTAAGAAAGTGTAATTTTATTTATTTTCACACTCCTGTATTTTGCTTGCGATGCCGTTCACGTCTTCTGCTCATTCGGTCTGGTCTTCAATCTAAACATTAAGATGACAAATGATCTCATACCACGATCAATTGAGCCTGCTGTGGCCGGATCCCAATGGGCCCTGCAGGAGTCGATTTGACAGAGCTGAAGTTGCTGATGTGGACCGATCCTCTTGAATTATTTCGAAAAGACAAAATCCGTTCCCGTCAATAAAACGTTCATTTCCAGCCAAGCCTTACCAATCAAACGTACCTATCGGTGGTGTGATTTCCATCAGCGTTTACATTACCCAGCTCCTTTTGATGAATGATCTTGACTGACTTTGCCATGTCATGCTATTTGTTCTTTTTTTCTTTTCTTTCTTTCTTTCCAAACACGAGCTCCCTAGAGGCAACATGTAAAAAAAAGAGGAAAAGATGGGAGGAATAGTCAGGTAATGAAGTACAAATCTCTCCCTCCTTCACTTCATTTAGCAGCCACTGCAGAACAACAAGGTCATGCTGATCCCATGTGGGTGTTGAAGACGGAGCGAGAGGCATCAAAAGAGATGAATAGAGAGCGAAAACCCTGAAATCCGGCTGCACCCTCAGCCATTTCCTCTCCACGTCCCGGCGGACGGAGCCGGACCTGCATCAATTATTAACGCTCCTGAACAGTTCTTTCATTCATAAATTATACACAAAGGAAAGGCGAGCGAGAGAGAATAGGGCTGCAAATAGTGACCGAGAGAGAGAAAGATGAATGGAATTGTGTTTCCATCGGGCGGTTTGTAAACACGTACTGTTGCTGAGAAAATGCCTCATCTGAAATTCAAATGTAATTTAAGGCGCAGGGGTGTCTCATCTCTTTCCCTGCCCGTCAGAAACCATTCGCCATGTGAAGTGCCATATCCGAAGGATGATGAGTTTGAAATGAATGCGGTTCAGCCTTATATTTTGCTCGCCTAATGTTCTTTGTTTCTTAAGGAAGCTTTTATTTTTAGATCTCACTGGACCACACTTTTGGATACACGCTCTGCTTGAGATAAAAGACGGGAAGATAAAAGATGGAATTTTACAAAACTGTATTTAAATGTTGGATAGGATGGGCTATTTTAATATGTGTCATTGTTTGTTCTGTTGTTGCATTACACAAAGGGAGAAATGAGATTATTGCCTGAAGGGGTAAAGTTATTTAACATGAATACTGATTTTATTTGCACACTGTCCATGCTGTTTCCTTGTGCCTTAAACCCACTGAGAGCTTTGCCAGGCTCCAGCACCCCCAAGACCCTGGTTAGGATAAGCAGCTTAGAAAGTGAGTGAAGTTTTTGGCATTTTGATAGGGCTCTTACTGTGCCTCAATGGCGATCTGATTTTCTTATTTTTCAATAGATGTATTGCTTTATGCACTGATATACACCCATTCAGATTATCTGTCTAATGTCCAGTTTTAAAAAAAGCTCTGATCCACAGACGACTCCTGAAAGTCCTGTTATATCTAAAACAAACACATTGCTTATAGAGGTGGATGAGTACTGAATTATTCTCCTCAAGCAAAAGTACTACCAGCCCAAATACTTTGTGTAAAACTTGAATAAAACAGAGTACAATATATTGCAAATCTGTTTCAACCTTTATTCCAGAGTCAATATCTTTAATGCTCAAATAGATCAAATGTAGTGGTTTTTGTGCAAATATTCACTCTGAAATGAATTTGATGATTGCAAACATTTTTCAAATGAAGTTGGGACAGGCTTGTTTATCACTGTGTTACATCAGCTTTCCTCTTAACACTCAATAAGCATTTGGGAACTGAGAAGCTTCATTGTTGAAGCTTTGCAGTTATCTGTATGATTTTTCTCCCCATTCTTGCTTGATGTACCAGTTCAGTTGTACGGGCTTTCCATTGTCATATTCTGTGCTTCATAATGTGCCGTTCCAGTTGGAGACTGGAAGCCACTCTAGTACTCTTTTACTACGAATGTTACTTAAAATTTTCTTTCTGAAATAAACATGGACGTCCCTAAAAAAGTTGCTTTGATGGCAGCACATGATGCTTCTAAACCTGTATGTAGCTTTCAACATCGATGGTGCCTTCACAGATATGCAAGTTACCCATGATCTCATACTCGCTAACACACCCACATACCATCAGAGGAGCTGGCTTAGGAACTTCATGCGGATAACAATTAAACGTTGATGAATTCCAAAAATAATTTGAAATGTGGACACTTTTCCACTTTGCATCAGTCTATTCATGCTTCTTGAGCCATCTGGCATTTGTTGAATGTTGAATAGATTCTTCCAGGAGCTTGACTATCTCCTCTCCCGCTGCCCTACTATGGGTCTCTCTACTAATCAAAAAGTATTTCATTAGTCTTTCAATAAGTCGAGACAGGATGTCTTCAGAGAGATGGTGAAGTATTTAATTTATTACGCTGCCTAATCTTGCACATGTCCACTGCTGGTTGAAGGATCAGCTGTTGTGCTATGGTTATGGTATGAGCCATCTTGCATTCAGTTACATGCTGTGCTACCAACTAAAAGCTTTCTGTGCCTCCTCTGATAGTGAAGAGACCATATTTTCTTATTTTCTCTTTTGAAGAACTCTTGGTTTGTTGATGTATGAAGACAGTTTACACACTTTTTGGCTTTTCTGAACTGCTTTCAATGAGTGTAGTCTTTTTACTTTGCTTGGTTGGTACGTGTTTTGACTGTGAGATTTCTGCATTTTGGTATTAAAATGACACACATATACACACACACATTGTATTCTTTCCGTTTCTGATTGCCAGTGTTTCAGTAAACTGTATATCATCTTGTCTGCCCGACCACTTATTCTTGGAGCAAATTGGATGGGATCTTCTTCAGTTGTTCTGGTGTCCAGTTGTGATGTTTGTGATCCAACTGTAAGCACTTTTCACCGTATTTTGGCACTATAGTAACAGTCATGCTCTTCAATCATCTACTATCGATGGATATCATTATGTCTGCCTGTAATTGTTATGCAATTCTTTTCACCATTTCTTGCAATTTAGCTTTCATTATCTCTTTTTTTTCATATACTTCAGTGTAAGAAGTCATGTAGTAATATACTTGCATCTTTACTTTCTACTTAGTGACCTTGGATCACCAGTCCTTAAATAGCATTCAATCCCCCACTCTGTTTTCAATTGGGCCGTGATGGCTTAATGTTTAAGGTACCCGGCTTGAGACCTGAAAGACCACTGTTGGGTCCGTGATCGAGGCTCCTAACCCTAAATTGCTCAAAAAATGGTGTTCCGTTGTTGTTGTTGTAAGTCACTTTGGATTAAGATAGAAGGTCTAACCTTATCTAGCTTTTGTAGTTAAATATTGGCAATCTTCTCAAAGTTTTGGACCATTTAATCAAATGCTGCATTTTCTTTTTGTAATGCTTTGCAGGAATCAGATTTAGAACTACCCCAACGTTAAGTTGTGTTCCGTTAGAGACAGTTATACAGAAGGGTAATATTTAAATTACGGTGTGTAGTTAAAGCAGATGTGTAGTAGCTAATGAGTTCCTTTTACGTCTCACGTCTTTTCTATATCCCAGAGGACACTGTTTGGTCTCCACTTAACATGTGTATAACAGCTATATTATTTAAGTGTTCTTTTCCTTTTCAAGGACATGTCCTGCACATCCAGATCGTTCCCTTAATTCTGTTTCACTTTGTACTCACTTCGAGTCTTTTTGACAGATGCCATGAATTCACATTCCTTTGTACAATCTCTCGTTCTTGTTAATAGATCTGTTTTTTTTTCTTCTTCTTGAGCACTAATACACCTGGAACAGATCACAGCTTAAGCGTGAATATCCTTACTTATTATGGTAATATCCATCTGCGATTATAATAAATTTGAATGCTTTCTTACCAGAACAAATGAAATAAATAAGTACAAGAAAGTACAATCAACAAAATTGAAATGTGCTACTATAGAATTGAATTAAAACTTTTTTGATATAAAAAAATGGTAATTTAAGTTAGTAATGTTAATGCTAAGTTAGAATAGGTCTACGGACATGATATGGATATAAAACTCTAAATTACTTGCCATGTACAATAGGTACTAAACCCTCCGACAGTATAGTCCTGCTGTTTATTTCCAAAGCTACCAATACTGCTGTATCTATAAAGTAATGTGTATATTACAGTGTTAACATTTTGCTCTCTGTTGTTTGCAGAAGGTAAAGAGTTTTGTACACCCGATAAATATAGTCTCCAGTTCAAACCCCACTACCCCCAAGTTGCCATTGTTGGGCCACTGAGCAAGGCCCTTAACCCTCGATTGCGCAAAACAAATAGTGTTCCATTGTAATTGTAAGTTGTTTTGGATAAACGCATCTGTTATATGCTTAAAATGTAAATGGATTTGCACATAATAACCTTGCATATCCTTGTACCATTTAACAAACTGCATGACCGGTTATTTACATTATACTAGATTAGCAACAAATACGTGCCTATGTAATAAGGGAGAGCTTAAAATTGATCACATTATAAAATAATGAATGTAATACTCAAGTGGTAAATTATAGAAAGTTAATTAATGATATGAAACATATCTCTAGGTTTATAAATTAGCAAAAAATGTAAAAAAAAAATATTACAAACACTTTAATGTAGGATTTCATGACGGTGTGTTTAAGCAGGACTATTTGTAACTTAATACAGATCCTCATTAGTACAAAATAAACCCTAAAGTAACAGGTTTCTGTATCTACTAGTTCTGTATTTTGTAAAGTTGCTTTGAGACAATGTTTATTGTAAAAAGCTCTTTATAAATAAAGTCGACAAAGTAAATGATTTGCTAAAAGTGGCTGTATAAGGCATCATTTTAAATAGAATCTTAAAATAAACATGCAATGACTTAATGTTGTAAAAGGCTCTATCGTTCTATTCATGCTGCCAATAAGTGGATGAAAGAAATGCATTGCTTATGACAATGAGGCTATAATTTAGACTGTCATTTTCTGTTCCAGCACGATTATACTCCAGTGCACATACTGAGATAATGTGCATCCTCACGCTCTAGCTGTTCTTGTTCGTTTTTGTTGTATTATTAATCAATTCAGGTTTTGCAGGTAGTTTGTAAAACGATCTAGCACAGTGCAGCATGCGCCACTAATCTTGAATTACTGTATATCATTTTCAAGAGTAAACAGTATTTTAAATCAATTCTAGAAATGATTTGAAACAAAACGTACAGGAACGTTCTTAAGTTGACAGTGATTTCAGCAAAAGGAAATGTGTGGCTTTGCAAAGAGGCCTAGTGAAATGTACACTGATTCTGAGCTTGATGCTCGTTTATGCCGATTCATTTTTAAAAAGCTTAATAATATAAACTCCATTTTCTCATAAGTCTGTGTTGTGTATGGAATGATGTATAAAGGTAAAATACAGAACTTTTGTCGTTGGTGCTGGAAGTGTTCCTGCCAATCCAGAAGGACTGAAATTGCCTAGTCAGGAAATACACGATCCAGTTTCAGAGAGAGCGAGAGAGAGAGATGGTCAGTCCCAGCATGCTCAACTTTCCAATATGTTGAATGCCAAGATACCATCTCTCTATATATAGGATATAAGCTAGGTGAAGTTTGGTGACTGTGGCGTCGTCTGTTGAGTGGTTAATGTACCTCATGACTTTCTCGAAGCACTTCATGATGATCGGCGTGAGGGGTATGAGATGATAATTGTTAATGGATGACCTTGGCGATTTCTTGGGAATCTAATGCTTCTGTATTTTTTCCATTATTTTTCTTTTGTCCAAGACATCTGCCAGTTTCGTTTTGGACATGAACCCTAGTCGGATATTGGCTATATTTGTCAAGCTTGTTCTTGTGATCCTGAAATATTAGGTTGAGCTTTGTGCAATTAACTCAAAGCCTCGGTTTCTCTGATACTGGCTTGGTTAAATAAAGAAAATTAAGGTTTCAGCAGCAGCATCATTACACAGTACAGACAAAAAAGAAATAGTGAAAGAAACCATGGAATTGTGTGGTGAAATATCAAATACATCACTGTTAGCTGTGTATGGGGCAGCAAAAACGGGGCCAACACAATATTTCGAAGGGGTCATAATGTGTTGCCTGATTGTTGTGCATCTACAATTCATTAAATATCTATAGTAACAAGGTGCCTGTACTTTTGTCAGAGAAACAACATTCATTACTTTGCAGAATTTAAGGAAACAAGACATAAATTGGATAAATGGGACACAATAATTATAAATCAATAAATTAAGCATAATCAATAATCTAGCAGTCCAGTGTGAGGTGTTAGGGTCTGCAGTAATGATATCCGATGTCTCTTTCAGCTTCATCTCATCTATTACTATGATCCTGCCTATGCTTCTGGTCCTGGCCTTCGAGTATTCAGTGTGCCAGACTATCAAAGGTCTGGTCCTTGAGAAAGAGTTGCGACTAAAGGAGGTGCTGCGTGCAGTTGGCGTAAGAAACGGCACACTTTGGTTTGCCTGGTTTACTGAGAACATGGTTCTGCTAATGGTGCCGTGTGCACTGATTAGCGTGATGGTAAAGGTCAGTGGAGCCGTCAATAAAGACGTCGATCTGTCAATCAAATCAATCAATCAATCAAACCGTCTTTGAAATTTCCATTAATTTGTTACCTCGATTAATCAATTCCTTGGATGCTAAACAAATTCTTTCACAGTGTTTGTCACAGTTCTAAACAAACAAACAATACAAACTACTCACAAGTGGTGCAGCGCTATAGGAGGTCAGTGAGTAGCACTGGGGTTCTTTTCCTGGTGCAGTGTGCACATTGTTCTACACATGTCTGTGCTGGTTTCTTCTGGGAGTTCCACTTCCAGATGTGCATGTGATGTCAACTGGAGATCTAAAATTGTTAACGTTTGTGTATGAAGATCTTAGTAAATAATATTAGCAAGTGTTTGCCATTTAGCATGTAAAGGAATCGTCAGACGAGTACTCAATCAGTATGTTTGTCAGTGTGCTTGGGCTGCGGTGTCAGACCCTGTAGCTTGCTAGCTCAAAATTCTTAATTACAGATGTAATCAATTGTAAATTTGACATTTTAAAATATGTGATTTGATCCTTCTTTTATTCATTCATTAGAGGTGGAGCAGTGGGATGCCCAGGCCCCAGCTTGTACCCTGCATTGCTGGTCCTAAGACCTGGATTAATGTTCAGAAGTTAAAACTCAGCCTGACGCCATACAAGAGCAGCATTCATTAATTGTATTTTAATACCACTTTATCCTGGTCTGGGCTGTTTGCGGTTGGTCAAATTCATTGAGCACAATGATTTTTTTTCTGTAACTAGTAGTCTTTAGACTTTCCTTTCTTTGGTAAACCAAAGGATGAAACCTCCAGAAACAATCTAGGGATTCAAACCCAGGCTCTTGTTGCTGGTAGACGACAGCAATGTCCATGCTAACCAATGATTGAACAATCATTTCGTCTTCCTGTTAATAATAAAGACAAGTGCCATGGAAAATTTTGGACCTTATTATAAAATACACATTAGATAATAAACAGCATGAACCTGATTAGAAAGTTCAGTAATATGGATTCGCTTCTTTTCATTCTATTTTCTTGCTTATGTATTCATCAATACCCATAAAAAGAAATGTTTCTAGCTTGGGGAAAGACAAATGTAATTCATCACATTTGCATTGTTTGTGGAGATAGAAATCGACTCTTTTTTTAAATGACTGTAAAAAGAATAATTATCGTTCAGGTTGAGTGTTCTTATATTCATTCCTATATTCAAGTGCCAGTGCTTTGTACGATTGTTGGTCCTGCACTATATGATTATAGCCAATTTGCTGACAATCATCACTGCTAACATTTCTGATCAACTATTTGTACAGGATTGGGTAAGCATGCTAAAAACATTTAGCATGTATTTTATAGTCTGTATCATCATCATCATCATCATCACATGTAAAGTAATTTTAGTATTAACACAAACAAAGAGCAGCACCATCGTTACGGACAGAAATTCGATTGGCATTTTATTTGTTTTCTGACGTCTGGAAGTTTAATGTGGCTTTATCCTAAATAGTATTTGCTTAGTCTGTCAAACGTGCAGTGGTGACTGCTAAGTGTCCTGTTTATGGATTTATGTTTGTGACTGAGCTGCATCACAGAACGAATCAAAGCTTAACACAGAGTCACTTGGAATTTTTGTGGTACACCTTTACAGTAAACACTAATCTAGGCAGGATTTAGAGTTCTGCTATCTGGCTCTTCTATTAACTCAGTTAACATAATCAAAAAGCAAAGCAAAAATAAGTAAAACAAATGCTTTTTGGAAGTCAGTCCTATTTTATAATCACTGTCAGGAAATCATGAGCATTCTGGCTGAATGAGCCTTCATTTATAGTGTTTTGTCTCAGAGGATATGCTTTTGAAAACATTAATGTGCAGTTATCCAAAATCAGGCTTAAACTTTTTGCCCAATATTGTATAATTAAGCTAATTATGTGTCACATTAATGCAGTTTTAGCAAATGTAATATGCTTTTTTGCATCTTGTATCATGCATGTGTGTATGGTATAAAAGTCAAATCAGTTTTATTCAAATAGTGATTTTTTACAATAGACATCGATTCAAAGCAAAATCACAGATTTCTGGACCAGCAGACCACGGAAGCACTTGCAAGGGAAGCACTTCCATTGAAATCTATTTAAAAGTTTTAGTATAGTACCTGAAGTACTTAACCTTTCTTAATCCTAATCGTTCTTAATTAAATTAAATGTAATTCATAATTAATAACTATGTAATCATATCTTATCGCTTTTGTGCACATAGCTGATCACTCATTCATGGACCAAATATTTTTATATTTCTACTTTTATATTAACTTTAACACCATCGTTCTACCTTGTGTGTATTTTCTCATATTCCATGACTACTACCTGTGGCTGACGCTTCAATGTCCTTCGGGATCAATTATAAAGTGTCTAGCTGTCTATCACTGTCCATCTGTCCATCCATATTGTTGTGTCACAGACAGCATCATAGACTACTTTTTTTAACAATCGCTCCGACACCGTTAAATTGAATATAAATTGATTTACAAGATTAGCACTCCTCCTTTTATATTTTATTTGACAATCATGAGTATAGTGTAGCAGTAGTCTGCTATGTCTGAGAGAACTTAAGGCGCTGTTTAATTTTAACCTGTTTCTGGAAGACTTTCATGAGACGTTAACAGACAAACTCAATCATAAAGATTTTTGCTGAAGGCATTGAAACATTTTGGTCTGATGCCAGGAAAAATTAATTCAGCAAGTCACCAACATAGATTGGTAAGCAGGAGGGACGCCTCGTCTGCTTGCCTGACTAACCATGGGCACATTGTCTACCAGGACTGCAGTGTGTGCCCAACCATAATAGTAACAAAGGTTAAAATTAGCTTAATAAATGTGTTGCAGTGGGGACATTTGCATGTATCGAGCTTAGTAGTTCCTCATATCCTACAAGTGCTACAATAGAAGTACGAGTAATATAGGTAGAACGAATGTTTCTAAATATATTTTATTAAAAGGAGGCATGTGTCAAGGTGACACGGCAGGGTATGTAGATGTCCCACAGTTCCAGGGCCCCGTGGACGTGACTTCAGTCCTTTCCTCTGCTCTCTAACTGTGAGGAGTTTGGCAGGCTGTCGGCATGCTCATGGGGGTTAAGTGAGTGTGGGTAATAAACTGGCATCCTTTCAGGAATGCACCTTTGTGTTTCTGCTCGACCCTAGCGGTAAATCTGGATTGTCCTTGCTCATCATGTCAGCAGTTGTACCCATATTCAGATGTAATATATCTATAATACACATATACAGTATTCATAGAGTCTATATTTGTGCATGAATAAGTAAAAGAAACCTAATACGGTTTTGTGTGAGGTACAGAGATGTGCGTGTTAATGCATGTGTAATGTCTTTTGAGACACTGCATATGAAACATATATGAAATATGATATATATATATATATGTGTGTGTGTGTGTGTGTGTGTGTGTGTGTGTGTGTGTGTGTGTGTGTGTGTGTGTAAGTAATAATAATATGTAAATCCTTTTTTCCTAAATAGTGATTTGAACTTAATAGCAAGCAAACAAATCAAATCATGTTTAGTTATGGCTTTAAAAGACTAGAAAAGTCGAGTTGAGAAAATCATTTAAGGTGGATGCCATTTGCACCCTGGCATAGAACTAGCATCTTAACCCAGGTTGCCTATTGTCTCTTGAGCTCGTGCTGGATCCTCCTCAGGCTCCACACACCAAAGCTGTGTCTCAAATCACACAGTAAGATGGCTGTTTTAGTGTATCCGACAAACACTATAAAGGTCAGCGTTGGAATTTTGCAAGTGCACAGATTATACTGAAAATACTTGCAGTGAGCATGGCTGTGAATGACATGGCAAGACACAATAAGCATCTGCTCCCTATACATTAGTATATATAAGATATATACTATAAGATATGATGAGAGCAACCTTTATTAGTCCCACAGTGGGGAAATTTATTTTTTTTATAACAGCAAAGGGATAATAAGTTACTCAGTAAAAAAATGGATTTATAAATATATAAAACAATGTTTAATCTCCTATTACTTAATCATTTCATTACCTTTACTTACATTCACTATACCACCTCGACCGTTCTCTGTGGTATTGCCCTATTTCATTTGTGATAGTAATCTCTATTTAAACATATGTTTTAACAATTTGTTATTTGTTTCTTGGTTGTTGTTGAGAGTCAAATATCATGGTACTCAAAGCACAGCTATGGATCTGTATTAGGAACAAACATAGACGCATAAATCTGGTTATGTTAATAATTTAACTATTTATCATATGTCCAGTAGCATTCAGCCAATCAAGCATTTTATTTTGAGCTTCTAACAAATGAGACTGTTTTAAATAATGACTTTACTTGGCAGAACTTTACGGCTGAACATCAATACACATGGGCGCTTTAAAAATTAAAAGAACTTCCGACTTAAAGTCATTCTGGCTTTTAATGAAAACAGATTTCATTGCTGTCTTTACTATCTGACATGCATATTATTTCATTTTACTTCATCAGCGGCATCTTCAGCCTTCTCTTTCATTAAGGCAGCAATCTAATAAATTATTAGTCATACTGAATGCTTCTGTAGCTGAAATAGAACAAAGACGGCTCACTCGTTTCGACAGCTAAATCAATTTTGGGCAATTTAATTGGAGAAAGCTGTAGTAAATATAATTCATATCTCAGCAGTGGGAGGAATAATAATACACTCATCAGCATGATGGCCCTGCCAGCCAATCAGCCGTTTATTAACTTTAATCAGAGTGAATTGAGTTACTGTGCTGCGGTATAAGACGTGTGTATGTGTGAGTAGTTTAGGGCTGTCCGCAAATAATCGATTAGTCGTTGGTCGACCGAAAAAATTACTAGTCGGCCAAATTCCATTGGTCG
>JAOTRQ010073725.1:0-12146 GCA_028565875.1 Hoplisoma paleatum
CCGAACATGTAGGCCAGCTGGTGCAGACACTGAGCTGAACCGGTGGTCACATCAATCTTACGTGTGTACAGATACCTGAAAATGGCACATGATAAGAAACAAAGTCAGGTTATTCATACATGCTGCAAAAAACAGTGGTTTCATTGTGCTTTGCTACTAAACTTAATTATTATTATTTTTTTAAGATTTTAAGACAGCTCTCTATTTTTTGAACGCATCATAATAACAGAAGAATCTTACTGGAACCAGAATGTTGAAGCTTTACCTGAAGAAACTGGAAACATGTTGATGACAGGCTTGGTTGATCTCAATCGATAAATTAGTGGACTTATTGGTGATATTGAATTTTGGGAACAGAGAGAGGATCAGCCTATGGATACAGATGTTCTGCTCTTCAGATTCCTCACTGGGGTCATGGATGTAAACGCTAAAATCACAACTTTCCTGGCTATCAAAAAGCTCACCGAGCTCCTTAGACAAACCAAGACTGTGATCCATGGAAACTGTGCTTTCACTGTCCAGGAATGTATCTGCAAAGGTTGGGAGATGAGGCAAGACATTTCAGAATGTTTCAGGAAGTTAATTATGAGGTAAACTAAATCATTTATCCCCTTGTTCTCCCTATTTAAAATGTACAATAAGTGACTTACATGAAAGCAATGGTAAACAGCTTGAGCAATTGAGGCCCTTTCTCACGGACCAACCACTGTGGGACTAATAAAGGATTATCTTATCTTAACCAATATTTCCTTCTTCTGACACGTGAGTAGCAGCCTTATATACTTTGCCATCCACACTTGATGAGTGAAAATCAACTGTGTGTACCAGGAGACACACCCAGAGTGGACATTCTAGCACCTTCCCATCCAGTTCAATATCCCACCCCGATATCAACAACAGGTCAATCGTTAGAGATTCAATATTCATGGGCCATGTATTTATCTGCAAGGTTTGAGAGATTATTTGAGGAATCAAGTAACATCCGAACAGATTCTCAGGATTTATTGACATGGTCTGTTTTCATGATCCTGTTAAAGATTAACGTTGTTAATAAGGCCACTCAGACTCTGAGACTTTTTAATTGTATTTAAGATCTCATCTCCAGTGTTCGGCAGGTATTTTTACTGCTCTGCCACCAAATTCTAGCAGCAGCGTGATAGCACAATACATTGCTGCACCAAAAAAAAACCACAATCCATATGTAAACATTTAATATTCAATTGCTTACCACTCTCACAGACTACTCCTGCATCTTCTTTATGAGAACAATCAGTAACACCCCAACCTTTAAAATGACAGCTGGATAAAGAGCTCTCAGATCCCTTGCAGTTGACATCATCAAGCCAAATAGGACCAGAGCCTAAAACAGACCAGCACCGAACCATCGATCACAATCATCGATAAAATGTTATTATTTAGTCATACAGTATCTTTTGTATTCGAGAAATACCTTGTCCATATGTTCCCCCGACCATGGCTGAAACAGCTCCAGGAAATCCAAGCTGCTTACATACCACCTTTGCTTCAGCCAGGTCCCAGTTATCGTCACAGACCGTCCCCCACTTGCTACTGTGGTAGATCTCCACACGACCTGCAAAGGGCTGGTCACTACCCACAAGTCTCAGGCCACCCTCCTGTGGCTGCCCCTTTGGCTGGACACCTGCAAGTCGACATACGATGATTTAAACAAAAAATGAATGAAAAGACAAATGCAAACAGGTAGGAGATTGAAGTAATCTAACCGAACATATTCCAAGTCTGTTCAGAGAAATCGATAAACATCAAGATAAACCAGAAAACGTAAGAATTTCTGAATGGCAACATTTTTAGGCTGTACTAAAAAAAAAACTATTTCAGCAAAATAAATCCAGAAAATGTCGAAAATAAACCACAATTTGCCTCCAAAATGAACGAGTGTCCAACTGTGTTGGAGCAGATTTTTTTTCTGGGCTCACCAGCGTCCAATCAGAGCATCGAATTATTCTAAAGTTTCATTTTACCAGAAAGCAGGAGGAGTGGTTTATTGGGCAAAGTCCAACATGTTCAAACAAATTACATTCACATATCCAGGTAAACATTTCTGCTTCTGAAAACAAACATTAATATCAAATGCGGAAGTCCATGCTGGAATGGAACAATGTTTCTCCAGGATCAAAGTGCAGCATACATTTTCGTCTCAGGCCTCCCATGGTTGTCCCTTTTGCTAGGGCAGTGGGGGCTTAGTGTTTAAGGTACTGGTCTAGAAATCAGAAGGTTGTCTGTTCAAGCCCCACTATAACTAAGTTTACTTGAGATTCATATGTAGTCGACCAATCTGTCAGTCTAGGTTGTTGGTCCCCTTTATATACATTTACTGTTATAAATGAAATAAAATGTGGCACATTTTGATTTGTTTGATAAAGCTTTTAGGTCTGTACTGGACAGTATTAATCCATTAGCTGATGGATTAATGGATAAAGGATTACTCACATGTGTGAAGGATGAAATCTCTGATACTGCTGATGAGATTGACTGAGAGCCTTTTCTACTAATACAAGCAAGAGTAAAGAAAAATATTGTAAAAAAAAAAAAAACACAATGAAAAATGTTTATGTCTGATTCGGTCTAATAATAATTAAGATTTTTATTATTAATATTTTGTTCATTTCATTTGAAGCTTCCAGAAAGAATTTTCTGGAACAACATTGTGCAGCAATATCGCCTAGGATGTCGATCTTCAGATGGAGCGGTCCAAGTCATTTTTGTGTGGAGTTGTTTTCACTGAGCATGTGTGGGTTTAATCTGGGTCCTCCGGTTTCCTCCCACAGTCCCCAAATTGCATTGAGATGTTTTGGAGATTCATAGTTATTAATAAACGTGTGTACTAATCAAATTTGTGTACTGAATAACACAATAACACAATAGTCTTGAGAACACAAACATAAAACAAAAAGAAGATGAGAAGACAAACATATTAATGTGTTACTAGCATTATTCTGCCTATTACTAGCATAATTCTGATTGTTAGTAGCATAATACTGTTTGGTGAAAATTATATGTTTCTATATAGAATATAGAATAGGACGAAAACTGCTTGAATAATAATATAAAAATAACACAATTTTTCACACATATATGATACGAATATGATGGCTTATGCGCCCTCTGGCGGTTTGTGGGTGAAACAACATCTTGCTTTCACCGGTGTGTTAAGTGTCGATTTCAAATTCCAAAAAAAATTACAATAATAAATAAAGTAAGTAAGTATGTAACAAATAAAGTACTTCATTTGAAAGGTGAGCTAAATCCTGTAGATAATTGAGCACCTGTTTACATCTACTAAAAATTTCACTTAAAAATAAATACTAATTTATATATTGACTTGTTGTTGGACAATTTATTACATAATAGAATTAGAGACATTCCATGAATACAACTTTTAACCATCAGTGCAGAACAATGATATAAGCACAAAGTCACTGTTACAGATAAATGATACTGTTGTAATTGTCTGTGTGTGTCTGTAATATTAAATTAGTGTTTTGGATGATATATGTAATTTATTACATATTACACAATAGAACCAAATGCATGTCATAACAAATAACGTCTAACCACCAGTGTAGTATTTATTGGGCATTTATAAATTTTACATTTATATAATCTTTATAGCAGGCATTGACCACCCATGCACACTTGTTGCAGGCTGTAGTGACAATGGGTGTACAAAAGATTAATTTGTAATCTTCTTACCTTTCTCAGTATAAAAAGGCTTCTACAGTTCACGGCTAGCCTTAGCTCTCCAAAATCGTTACGCATCAGACAGAGAAAGAGGTAAGAACTTTTTATTGTTATTGACAGGTGGTGGGAAATTATATGACTTTTGGGATTGGGACACAGCTGAATGTTGTTATTACGTTGATACAAATATTATGATGATGCTGTGTTGCATTCATTTGGATACAAAATTGTAAAAATTATATAAAAAATTTGAGGTGAAATTAATTTTCCCTCTAGATCCATATTTGGGGATTATCTTATT
Source organism: Hoplisoma paleatum (assembly GCA_028565875.1). Lineage (NCBI taxonomy): Eukaryota > Metazoa > Chordata > Actinopteri > Siluriformes > Callichthyidae > Hoplisoma > Hoplisoma paleatum. The sequence goes on from JAOTRQ010073725.1 coordinate 4,022, forward strand.
TGCTCTCTTAAAATCTTTTGATTAATGTCGACTAAAAGCCTGGTTTAAGTTCACACAAACTCGTGTTGCTAAGTTTCTGGAAGCCATATTACGGATTGTCCTTGTTCTAATAGGATTAAATATGATAACAGTGGACAGAACACTGCAGGAACATTTAAGAATGGGATTAAAAAGTCTGCTTTTATTCAAGCTCTCCCAGCTGGAGAACACGGTCGTGACAATTTCCGTCCAGCAAAAATAATACAGCACATAAATGACCAAATGTTTCGATTTATACCTAAGATACATATCACATGTATGATATGTAAGAATCCAAATGTAACAACAATCAGATCAGTTAAATAGTTTTTATGTAACAATAACACTTAATGACCAATGCCTTGAAATCTGAAAATTTGTTTTTGTTATTGAACCATATTTCTAGTTTTTCTGTCACGCAAAGTGTAAAATCATGAATTTGGAGATGCCCAAGCCTGAACCCAAAGCTGGAAACAAGTTGCCAGCCTGTACAAAGGGGCCTGAATCTGCCAGGAAAGGGCCACCACGCTTCAAGCAGCGATCCGGACGACAGTTCAAAAGCAAACCACCAAAGAGAGGGGTCATTGGGTAAATCATTTTATTTTAAGTATGATTAAAATATTTTTATTGTAGGTTTTTTGTCCATGCCCATCGGTTTATTCATACTTGTCAGGTCGTTCAGTGGAAAAAGCCCCTTTTTGAATGACACATCCTTGTTTTTATTACTATGTCCTGGCACCTCTGATGTTTTAAAGATATTTTCCGTAGTTGTGAACTGCGCCATTGTTGTAAACTGTCTTTTATGGGCATCTTGTCTGTTACAAAGGTCATATATATGTGTAATTATGGATATTTGAGTTGTTCTCAGGAGGACTGAGTAGCTGGCATAGTTATTTACTGTCTTACTGTGACTGTATATATGATACTGTATACGTTCTGTATACATTGTATATTATATAATGTATGTGTTTTTAGATTTGGTGAAGATATACCTGGAATGGAAGGTTTAGGAATCGGTAAGCCTGCTGTTTTACCATAAATTCAGACAGTCCTGTGTGTCAAATTTCTTCAGATAATAATATTAATATCTATTTCTTGTAGATATTACTGTCGTATGCCCGTGGGAAGCATATAGTCATCTGGAGCTGCATGAACTTGCTCAATATGGCATCATCTGAGAAGCAGATCATCAAGTAATGATTTAAAAGTGGAGAGATCTTTTCATCTCATCTGTTTTAACTGTTTTAGTTTGAAAAAGAATGTATTAAGGATGGAAAATAACATTGTAATGTTTACTCTACTTATTTACCCTAATCTAGTCTTACTTCTTAATTTTGACAAAATTGAAAAAGGTAACGTATGAAAAATATGACCAGTTTTGCGAAAGTAACTAAACTACTAAATCGTTGATTTGGATGTTTATTTATGTTTTCAAGTTGCCGTAAGTGTCTTGACTATGATCTGATGAATGCTGTTGTTAGCTTTTGTATTTAGAGGCCTGTTTATTAAATGGAAAGCCATAAATCCATATTATATTCAACATCAGAAATGTATCCCAGGACAAAATAAAGCTTATTTTAATACATATTGGTAGTTCTTTGCAATGCAAATGTCTTTAAATTAAACTAAGAGTGGTCAGTTTGGTCACATTAGGTCACATGGGTGCATACTAATGTATTTATTAATTTTGTTTTGTTTACCAGCAAAAGGTTTCTGCTTGGTCCCTAAGTTTACCCACGTCTGTACCATGTCTGTGCTTTATTCCACTGTATCCTGTCCAACACACGTGTAGTGATGGTCGCTGTGAGGATCTGGACTCCCAGCAGTCCAATCAACACGATGCTGATGAGCTCAGTGTGCTGCTGGATCCAGCGAGAAACGCTGCCCACACAACCGCCCAGAAAAATGGTGCTCTGGGCCGTAAACTCGTCCAGCAGCTGAGCGCCGACGCCACACTGAGAGTTCCACACCGTCCCGTTCTCCAGAGGATCCACACAGCAGGAGGGGGGCACACCACATGCCTGTACCCCTGGAGACGAGCAGTTAAAGTACCTGTGATTGGGGTCAGGAGAAGGACAGAATCATTTAGGTCACAATCTAATCTTGGATTGAAAGAACCAATAGAAGTAATTCTGGGAAAAGGAAATATTAGTAAGAAAGGTCCATTATTCCAAGAAAAGGTTCATAATTATTGTCCAATTATGTTCATTACCATGGATGCCCAAATAACTTCTTGTAAGGGGCCAAAGGTTAATCTCAATGAAGGGCTTCAGGTGAAAACTAAAAACGTTTTAATATTGCAATACTTTGCAGTACATCACGTTATTCAGATTAAATATGAAAGCTCCACAGCGCCCCCCTGCTTTAACACTTTCTCATGGTAAATTGTGGTCAGTTAAAGTACTGCAGCTATTTTTTTATTATTAACTTTTTACCTTCTTGAAACGCAGACAAACTGTTTACTATTTATTTACACTTTTTTCTATTTGTCTACTGATTTACCCTAAATTAAAGAGAGATAAAAATTAAAAATTTAATCTAGAGATTAAAAATTAACACCCAAGCTTCCAGAAATTACTTCGAAGTGCACAGTTTTTAGGTAAAGGGCTCTTACCTGTTCATTCCCCAGTCTCTGTAGCTATCTACCCCACAACACTGCAGCCTGGTCTGGATCTCATCTGTAATGAACCTCAAATCCAGATCATCCTGGTACCTCGTTATTGCAGTCATCATGGCCGACTGCAGTAACTCAGTGATCCGACCCTCCAGGCTGTAGGCCAAGATGGCAACCAGAATCTGAGCGGCCACAAGGAGAATCAAGGCAATAGAGAAAGTCCGCAGCAGGCAGTAGTTCTCCCTCATTATCCCCAAACAGCCCATCGAGCACAGCACGGAGATCAGCAGGCCCAGAAATACAAAGAGTAGCATAGGATCAGTGACAAGAATGTCTAGTTTCTCCTGGGTTAAAGACTCCTTGTTTATGAGACCCCAGAACCCAAGGCCCAACATGGCCAAACCCAGAGCACTGAAGAACAGGTTGGTTAAAAACAGCAAATATTTTAAAAGGAGGTCAATAAAGTCGGCGAGACTGTAAGTCTGTAAGATGGAAAAACTCCAAGAAGAAGTTCTGTTTTTATCATCATGGTTTGAAGAGCTCAAGGTTTTGGTATCTGATCTATCGTCCATGCCGTAGTATGTAACATCCATCTGAGTGATTTCCTGAGGGGTAAAAAGAATAAAAAATAATAATCAGTAATACAGTTCATGTCCCCAAGTCCTTGTCAAGACACACCCTAGGTTGGTGGGGGGAAGTATACAGCACAACAACTACACTGTAAGTTTATGTGTATGGTATAAAATCTTCCAATAGGTGTACTTAATACACTAATACACAAATATAAAAACAAAATGACATACCTCATCAATAAGCGGTCTGCTCTCTTCATCTTCTACTTTTCCCTTTTGCTTCCAGAATGGAAGAATCCCTACAAAGCAAAAACGCTTCATCTCATTTCAGTAATCAAAGGCTGTGTTGAGAGACATCAGTGGTGTAGCTGACTGACCGATCATTCCTGCATCATGTGAGAGTCACAATGCTGGGATTAGGTACCAGTATGAGTTAACTAGAGTGCTGCCATGACCATTTACCCTAAAGCTGTGCTCTGGACCAATCACAATTAAGCCTGGTCTGAAACGGATCAGACGAACATCCAATAAAGTCAAAGAACATAAAGGTTAAATGTCTACAGCTAAGAACACAACCGGGTCAGGGCAGTGATGGCCTAGTGTCTAAGATACTGGGAAGGTCTAATGATCAGAAGGTAGCTACTCCATGCCCCACTACTTCTATATTACCACTGCTGGGCTCCTGAGCAAGACCTGTAACTCTCAATTGCTCAAAATGATTTTCTGTTTGTTGTAATTGTAAGTTGCTTTGGATAAAGGTGTCTGATAAGTACCAGATAGAACATTAATCTCTTGCATCACTAAACAAATAATATAGGAACAATCATCAACTGTTATGGCTATGGTAAAGCTAAGGAACCAAGACAACAGAAAGCCAACAGATTGGCAAACAGATTCTGTCAAAAGGGGCTCTGCTATTGCTTTCCATTCCAATTGATGTCGTCACCCATCCCTAAAGCCCAGGCTGGACTGCATTGTGGAGAAATTCTCAGCCAGTGCATATCAGACTCTATTGATCACTGAACATAGGCGCAGGGTTTTATACAGGCTCTGAATTTTTGTTACCATTTGTCAATAAATCAGACCCAATAACGGCCGAGATGTTAAATGAAAATGTTCTCTGATTTTAAACATTTACAATCCAAACAGCTTTTTATTCTCATAAAGAGGAACGAGCCGATTCACGAGGACAATCAGGCCTTGATCAGAATAGCAGATCTTGCACTGGTAAAAAGTTTGAGCTTATTTATGAACATGCTTGAACATGTGCCGGAGTCTGCAAATCAAATAAACAACTACATTACAAAAGGAAATTTACTGTTTTAGTCGTTAATGTCCTCAGATGTTGTAAATTTATCTGTTAGGGTACTTATGTGGCTTGGGCAAATTTGTAGGTCTTATGGTAAACAAAAAGAACAAAGATGTGGTTTGTTGAGTACGGTGTGATAGAACAAAGGTTCCACCGAAAACCGTTGGGATGAATTGAACAATGATTGTAATCCTGGCCTTTTGTTTTCAGTGACAACCGGCCCAACTACCAAACACTGAGTAGTAGATGGGGTGGGTAGTGGAAGTTCTGTTTATAAAGAGGAATAAAACGATCTCCTTTTTTTCCAAGCACTCTGGAAAGTCGATCATCCCATCGTTATATCTGTATTTTTATCTACTTTAAGTACTTAATCAAAATGAGTCTTTAGGACATGTGTTCTTGATGCTCTTGTAACCGTTCAATTGCATAGCAGTTCTTACTAGTCGATAACTGAGTAACTGTAACACTAAATCTAAAATTGTATCATTTTGTTACAACCTGTCGAGCTGTGTTATGTTTCCATGCTGACTGTAGGAACAAATGTTGCTTATAAGACCATCTGAGCCCAACCGCTGCTGTTTTTCATAACCACCATGTGTGAAAAATGCATGAAAAATCATATTTATATTTCTCCAAGATGGTTTCTTTCTTACTTTTTTTGTACTGCTAATCGGCACAAATTATGGCTGCTATAAGGAGAGATGAGATCTGATCAAATGACATGTGTCAAACACATGCTGCTGCAAAACTTTCAACAACGTCCTCAGTCTGCCACACATGTGAAGGTACAAAATGTAACACAAGCTCAATTTACATTATACCAATACTGTACATCTAATTGCCAGTGGAGTAGCACGATCAGACTATGTGTGGGTTCAAACACTGTGTAGAGACCCTTATTAGCCATGACATGACATCGGTCCCCTGCCTAAACTTGATTAGCTTGTGTGTATCTATAGATATTTGGCTCCTTTATTTAATGTAAGTATGTGTGAGGTCAGGCACTAGAAGTGAACAAGAAGGCTCTGCAATCAAACTTCCAATTGTTTAGATATGTCTTGTAGGTTTGAGGTAAAGACTTTAAGTGTATGTTTAGGTAACGTATACAAATATATATTGCTTTTAGGATGCAGAAACAACTTCAGCTAAGGATCTGACCGGTCAGTGACATATTAGTCTGCTAGAGCGACAAAAACATAAAATTGGAGCTGAAAAACAGTGAATGGAGCTGTTTTCCTTTTTCTGGCCTCCACAGTAAAGTGTGCTGTCATTCTTTTAGTAAAACACAGGCTGGAGCCTAACACACATTTTTATCCTTAGTTTCCAAAGAAAATATAATGACAAATACAAGAACTGACAATGCGACATGCTAGAACATAGAGATTCTATTTTTTTTCCTTAAAATGAGCAAAAGAAAATGAGGGATGAAAACATGTAAAGAATAGAAAAAAAATGAATAGAATAAAATAGAATGCCTTTATTTGTGAATACACATATAGAGATGTAAAGTACATTGAAGAACCCAAAAGTGGCTGTATAGTAGAGCCTGGATTCGAACCCCCAATCCAGGTCGATAGTCCAAAGCTTTACTGTCCTAGGTCACTGGTATATATGATCTCCTACCACAAACCTGTTGATGGTTTACTAAAACATCAGTAAAGTCACCTGTAAACATATATGGGCATATTTTCATTTTCAGGCATTTACAGAAGCTTAGAATGTTATAACTGATTAATTTTAAATTTAGCTGTTTACTTGCAGCACTGTGAGAAACTTTGTTTTTGTGATTTGCTTCCTAAACGTTCTCATTCAGTCATACTACATTATCTCAGATGTGTTAAAGCCGAGATTTTTGACTGCCTGTTTTTGATTTGCTCGTGATTTATGTTTTGGTGACGGTGTACTTGGATGGGATTGGATTGGATGTCGGATGAAGGGTTTTAACACTGTGTTCACTTTCATGTTCTGTCATGTATTATTATAAATACTTTCATGATATTTGGAACATGTAAGCATGTTTAAAAAGGAAACTACACGGAACTATTGTTTGTTTCCAGGTCTTAAACTGTGCACGCAACTCAGTTTACAACTCCGTTAACTTTTTTTCTCCTTCGTGATTTGTTCTATCCCAATCCAATTCACAACACATTTAAAACATCGGCGTTACGTAATCCAAGCACAAAAGTGCATCTATGTGAGAACAAGGCAAATCTGTTTCAAACGAAACCCACGTTTCTGTTTTGGCTTCAGTCTTACAAACGGAGTTCATTAAAGATTGAAAGACATTGTGTCAATATGACTTACACAGTGAGCCAACAAAAAGCTTCACTTTTTAGGTTTGGGTACAGTTTAAGGCTTCGGATTATCCTACGTTTGTGTGCAGAGGTTTTGGCATGACTGGCACAAGTGACTATTTTGTTTTCTGGAATTCAACTACAGCCTTGGCCTGGTGGTTAGAGAACTGAGCTTATGATCGGAAGGTTTGCCAGTTTGATTCCAAAAGTCAACAAGTAATGACCAACGTGCCCTTGAGCAAAGCACCTTATTCCTGACTGCTCTCTGGGTGCCGTGGTTAAATTAAATGCGGAGGATTCATATAAAATATATATATAGCAAATTATAGAGAGTAACTTTGAATAACAATGATAATAATTCAATAAAGCTTCATTTCACATGTGTGAAAGTCTGGACAAACTACAAAGATTCTAAGTTTAACTAAAGATCAGAGGATCCGAGCTTTTAATCACGTTCCATTGTTAGCTTGGGCTGTGTTGAATGAACAACACATTTATGACTTTCGATTCAAGTCATAGAAATATTTAGGTCATTATGTTGTAAAGAAATTTACCTTCTATAAGAACCATGGTGGACTTCGTGGTGGGTTTTGGATGCCACTGGCTAGATCACAAACACAATCATGTTCAGCTTTGAGCGATCTGTTAAATATATGTTGATGAGGATTTATTACCCTATAGAATGATCGTGGAGTCAGGTTCTAGTGGTGCCACTGACAGTTTTCTTGTTTCATGTGAACTCAACGTCCAGATGTTCCACAGAGCATTACAGTGGTTCACAAGAATGCAGCACTGGAACGTTGCCCTTATAAGAAAAGCTTCTCTGCTTGAGCTGAACCAAGAAATTACCGGATTGTTTCTGCCTTGGACACCTTGGTAACTTCATTCTTCTAGATGATACATAATGACGGGCCAACAATTAAAATGTTCGAAAGTGACAGAATGAGGTAACATTGGATTATTATTGTCACTGAATATTCTATTAGCATCTTTTATTCTTTCCCTAAACTGTGCTGCAGGGCTTTACTTCAGTTAAAGTAAAGATAAATCATTACAAAATATTGTAATTATTCATATAGAGCACTGAAACAGTCCGTCATTTTGTAGTTCTCGTTATGACCATATTTGGTTTTTCGGAATTAAAGAGAAATTTTTTGAATGGGAAAATTGAATCGAGTTTTCTCAAAATCGTTTCTAGATGATAGATAGATACTTAATTGATCATGTTAAGGAAAACACACACTAGGGCTGTCCACAACCAAGGATTTTGCTGGTCGACCAGAGGTCGTCATTTACTTCAACTAATCGACTAGTAGTC